>CBVK0102389435.1:0-12714 GCA_900067695.1 Picea abies
GAGAATAGGGGTATTGTAACGTCAAAAATCCCGAAGGTCGGAGTTGCGAAGTGATTTCGACCATGGATCTAAGGATCCTTCAGGATCCCTCTCAGTCGTCAATGTACGGGGGAACGTGTGGCACTATATCCTTTAGTCTAAAGAGTTGGTGCTCCGGGAAAATTGAGGTGTGGCGTGTCGATAAGCTATGAAGCCTGAAGTAACAAGAGTCGTTGATCTGAGGGCGCTTCGGGACTTATCTTAACCGTTAGATCTGGGTTTTGGTCATCCTAACACTGACCAACTCTAGGAGAAAGGATAATTTTACACCATGAAACCCCCGAACGTTGAAGTTACAAAGAAGCAGAGGTCATAGATCTCAAGGGTTACGTGGACCTACCTTGGCTATGAGATCAAAAGGCATGAAGGACGATCAGTCTGGAGTGACGTGGTGCAGTGACATCACCCAGGGTGACATGGACCCAAGTTTTATGTGTCACATGTCACTTGGATTCATGTGTATTTCATACCCTATAGACCCATTGGAATGTGACACATGTCACCCTTATCCCTTTACACGTTTCAGCCCCTGGTACGAGGTTGTTTAGCCAGAGTGGTTGGTGAAGTGACTGGAACTCCAGAAGTCTGGGACTTCAGGACTCCAGAGGATTTGGGGTGTAGTATTATAAAGAGTCCAAAGGGCCTGAATTGTCGAAGTGTCGAAGTATATCCTATTTGTTGGCACAAGAAGGCATGTAGCAGTAGATTGTTAACTCCGAAGAAGAGCCGCTCCAGAGGAAATGAAATGAGGTGCTTCAAAAATCCATGAAGCCCGAAGTAGTGGAGCAGATCTGAGTCGTCTGTTGGTAAGGAAAAGTGTCACCAAATCCTCCACATCTGAGCATAAGTACTCTGAAAGAGTTGAAGAGTGTAGGTGTGAGAAATCTTGAAGGCTAGAGTCACAAATTCATCTCAGTTTTCTGTGAAGTAGGATGCATGGCATAAGATATGCCACTTCGAAGAAAAGCCACTCTGGAAGAAAGTGGAGTTGGAGGAGCTAGAACTCCTGAAGGCCATAGTGTCGGAGTTCATCTAAGTCATTCGTCAATAGAGGATAGGTGTCAGCAGATCCTCTGATTTGGAGGATACCACTTCAGGGAAAAGTGGTGTTGCATGGGTCAAGAACTCCCGAAGGCCGAAGCGTCGGAGTTCATCGTGACTATTGAATAGAGGAGGATGCGTGTCAGAAGATCCGATACTCCAGAAGGATTTCACTATGGAGGTTTTCATGTGTGAAGACTCAAGAAATGTTGAATCCCAGAGTCCCGTAGTGATTCAGAGTCATCAAATTCTCTGAGGACACGTGGCATCGTATTGTGAACTTCAGATATTTGCCACTCCGGAGGATTTGCATGGTGGTTGTTCGGAATTTTCCTGAAGCATCAGAGACCGAAATTTTTGTGGGTCGTTGATCTTAAAGGAGAGCATGGACCATTTATTTTCAAGGGGACTCATGGAGGATGGAGGTTCACTTCGTTTGAAAGGCACTTCAAAGAGTTTGTGGAGTGTTCATGCGGATTCGACCAAAGCCTGAATTTTCAAAGGAGAGACTAAGCCATAGATCTCAGTGAGGAACAAGGATCATTGATCATGTTTTTGTGGTTTTGGAGGATTGTGCCTCCGGAAGAATTCATCATAGCGTGAGGCAAGAGCGCCCAAATAACCTTTGGAATCCATAACTTGCAACCCAAAGCTCGAATTTGAGCCTAGTAGCAGTCATTAGAACATTATGGGTAAGTAGAAGAGGATGAAGACCTCGAACAAAGGATTTTAGATGTTAAGGGGAGTGAAATTTTAATTCCCCATCCCTAGGATGTTCCTTTAAGGTGTCAGGTGTGTTACAAATCTCCTCCATAAGTCATGAAGAAAATGAGGTGATACAAAAAAAGTTATCCAAATTGGATGGTGAAATCAATGAATTAAAGGATGGGTTAGTGAAAAAAGTTGATTTGATGAATACTCATGTAGTTATGGAAAGGAAGATGGATGAAAATAAGGAACAAATGAAATAGTTGGAACAGAAAATGGATGGAAAGTTGAAACAAATGGATGGAAGGTTGGAAAGAATGGAATAGAAGATTATAGAAGCTCTAAATGGGAGGTTCTCTAAAATTGATAAGGTGTCTAAAGGGACTCATGAAAATAAAGGTAGTATTCAAGTTGAACAACTTTCCAATAATAAGAATTTTCCATGGGGATTTAACTCCAATAATGGAGTTACTTATGGATGGTCTCCAAAAGTATT
Source organism: Picea abies (assembly GCA_900067695.1). Taxonomy (NCBI): domain Eukaryota; kingdom Viridiplantae; phylum Streptophyta; class Pinopsida; order Pinales; family Pinaceae; genus Picea; species Picea abies. Next base: position 2,285 of record CBVK0102389435.1, read on the forward strand.
TACAAGAGACTTAGAAGCACAATATGGGAAAGTTTGGGAACAAGACTACTTCAGTGAATTGACATGAATTAAGCACTTAGGTGATATTGAAGATTATAATTCATAATTTCAGGTATTGTCCACAAGGTGGATAATATAAGTAATGAAAATTTGTTGGAAGCTTACATGGGTGGATTAAAAGAAGACATTAAACATGAGATTTTCCTAAAACATCCTAAGAATATTATGCAATCTATGCAATTTGTTAGTCATATTCAAGCCATGAATAAGGCTACACACAAGTCTACCATTGGAGTATACGCTAGAAGCATAGATCGCTTAGGGGTTCATAAGACAACTACACCTTAACCTACTCAAATATCACAGAAGGAAATGGAGGAAAGAAGAGCAAAATGACTATGCTTTGGTTGTAACAACAAATGATCAAAAGGGAATAAATGTTAAGAAACAAAATTGTTCACCTTGGAAAATAATGATAAAGAGGAAGTGGAGGCATCTATATAAAGAAATGAGGAAGAACTTTTCAACTTAAAAGAGAAGGAAATAGAGGTAAAAATGTTTCATGCATTGGCAGGTTTGTCAGCACCTCAAACTCTGAAGATTGTAGGTTACATTAAGAATCAAAAGGTTATAGTGTTCATTGACTTGGGTAGAACCCATAACTTCATTGATAAAAGATTAGCAGAGAAGCTCAATTATTTTGTATATCTAGTGACAAGTTTTCAAGTTTTGGTTACTAATGGAGGGAGTATTGATTGTGTGGGAAAATGCCACAGCATTAAACTAAGTATGGGAGAATATAATTTGGAAATTCCAATGTATTTCATTCCCATTGGAGGTGTGGATGTTGTTCTAGGGATTCAATGGTTCAGAACATTAGGTACAATTTATACAACTATAACGAATTATTCGTGAGATTTGAATTGGAAGGAATTCAATATGAACTCAAAGGGTTAAAATGTGGAGCTTCTCAAGTCATCAACTCTCATAGAATGGAAAATCCCATAAACAAGGGTAGCAAGGGAGTTTTGTTTAAACTTTATTATATGGAAGTTAAGCATAAAGATGAAAATATTCCAAATGAATTAACAAGCACATTTGAAAAGCAATATAGGGTCTTCCAATAAATTCCTAAATGTCTACCTCCATTCAGAGATCATGAACATCAAATCAAACTAATATTGGGAAGTACTCCTCCCGATAAAAGGCCTTATAGATATTTTCATAAATAAAAGGGAATATTGAGAATATAATACAAGACATGCTAGATTCAAATATTATTCAACCAAGCAGGAGTTAATTTTCAGCTTCGGTATTGATGGTGAGAAGAAAAGATAATTTTTGGATGATGTGTCATGATTATAGAGATATAAACAAAATCACCATAAAGAATAAATTCCCTATTCCAAATATTGATGAGCTATTATATGAGCTTCATGGAGTGCCTTATTTTACAAATCTAGATCTTAAATCAAGATACCACCATATTCATATTAAGAAAATATGGCATTCCCAAAACAACTTTTAGAACTCATGATGGGAACTATGAGTTCTTGGTCATGTCTTTTGGGTTGACTAATGCTCCTTTGAATTTTCAAAGTCTTATGAACAAAACATTTTGACCCCATATTAGAAAGTTTGTGTTGGTTTTCTTTTGTGATATACTTATCTATAGAAAATCATGAGAAGACCACATTAAACATGTGGATCAAGTCCTGCAAATTCTTGATAACAATCAATTGTATGTAAAAATATCCAAATGTTATTTTGGGAAATAAGAAGTAGAATATTTGGGTCATATTGTTTCAAGGGAAGGGGTTAAGGTGTACCCTAAAAATATCCAATCTATTACAAAATGGCCTACTCTAAGAACATTAAGAGTCTTAGAGGATTTTTGGGTATTACAAGAGATTATCAAAAATTTGTTAAGAATTGTGCATGCATTGCAAGCCCACACACATATCTCTTGAAGAAAAATTCATTTGTATGGAATGATAAGGCTACTTTAGCATTCTCTCTATTAAAGGATGCCATGTCTTCTACACAAGTATTGGAAACACCTCATTTTGGTAAAAAAAATCATAGTAGGATGTGATTCATCGGGACTAGGAATGGGAGCAGTATTGACACAACAAGGGAGACCATTGTCTTTTGAAATCAAACAATTCAAGGGAAAATATTTGGTGAAATCTACATATGAAAAATAAATGGAAGAAATTTTACATGCAATATAAAAATGGTGAAATTATCTCATTTGGAGGCACTTTAAAGTCAAGATAGACCATGATAGCCTAAACTACTTTTTGGATAAAATATTGTCATCGGAAGAGCAACAAAAATGAAAGAGTTTGATTTTGAAATAATCTAGAAAAATGGGAAGGACAATGTAGTAGTATATGCTCTCTCTATAATATAAGAATCCTCAAGCTTATATTCTATTACACGTTCTATTCTTGTGTGGTTGGAAGAAGCTCACCATGAATGGGAAAATGAAAATAGTACTAGACAAAAAATACAATGTATAAAGGAAGGGATGAACTGTATGGAACATTGGGAGTGGAAGGGAGATATACTTTGGTACAAGGGTATAATATTTATATTCCCTCAATCAAAGTTGAAGAAATAACTATTAAGGGAGTCGCATGACTCTCCGATGGTAGGACATATAGGGTTCCTTAAAACATATCAAAGGATCAAAAATATTTTTGGGGGGGAGGAATAAAGAAAGATATTCAAAAATTTGTAAGAGATTGTCATGTATGCCAAAGAATTAAAGGAGATGTAATAAAAATATCTAGGGTTACTTCATCCATTACACATACCTAATCAAAGATGGGAAAATATATCAATGGACTTCATTACAGGGTTACCAAAATTTGAAGGTAAGGATGACATTTTGTGGTCAATGATAGACTCACAAAATATGAACATTTTTTTGGAATTCACAGTACATATACAGCGAGCCAAGTGGTAGAATTGTTCATGAAGGAATTTCATAGACTTCATGGTCCTCCTAAAGTAATAGTAAGTGACAAAGATCAAAAATTCTTAGGAGAAAATTGGAAATAATTATGGAAGATGAGTGGAACAACACTAGATATGAGTTCAATATATCATCTACAAACAAATGCTCAAGCATAAATAGTTAAAAAATGTTTAGAGGGTTATTTGTGATGTTATTCTTTAGAAAAGAAATCTTGATGGATGAAGTGGCTTCCTTTGGCAGAATGGTGGTATAATAGTACCTATCACACATCTATTAAAATGATCCCATTTGAGTCCCTTTATGGATATCCAACTCCTAGTATCGCCTACCTTTTGCAAGATAAGTCCAAAGTATATGCAATAGAGTCATATATGGAGAATATTAAAGAAAATTTTATAATTCTTAAGGAAAACCATCAAATGGTGCAAAACGGGATGAAACAGCGAGTCGATCAACATCGAAGTGAAAGATAATTTGAGGAGGGTGATTGGGTATGTTTTAGACTACAACCTTATAAGCAGTCCACACTCAAGCAAAAGAAGAATCAGACATTAGCTCAAAAATTTTATGGACCCTACAAGATTATTCGCAATATTGGACAAGTGGCATATGAGTTAGATTTTCCTTCTTCTCACATTCATACAGTTTTTTATGTATCATGCCTAAAAACGGTTTTAGAACAAACTATGACAATGCAAAGAGAACTTCCAGAATTAGATGAATAAGGGAATTTGATTCTTAAACTAGAAAAAGTTATATATGAGTGTTCTCTATCTCTTTGGAATAGAACCATTATGGAGTACCTAATAAAGTGGAAGGATATGCCTCTAGAATAAGCAACATTAGAAAATAAGCAGTTCGTGAAGAAACACCCTCAATTACAAGCTTTGAGGGAAAATATTTTTCAAATAGGGGGGATATGTTAAATCCATTGGGCCCCTATGTTATGGCCCTAATAAGCATTCATTATCATTTTATTTCTTATATTAGTAGGTAAGGTAAAACCTTTCATTATACCATTTCATTATAATTGTACCCTTTGTCTCCTATACACACAGACACACACACCAGGAGACCTAGTATTAGGATCATCATATCTTTTCTGAATTGGATATCTTGTAAAAGAAGGTTTCTCCCTCGAAGTGGACTGTATTCATTGACTCTTTATCATTTTCAAGGTGCTTGGTTCATAAAAAGTCACCATTGTAAATGGTAATAGTTACAGATTAACAATTTATTGTTTCACTTGGTTTTTATGTTATGCATATGTAGATGTATGTGTTCATGTGTATATATTATGAATGCAAGCCATTAGTGTGTTGATGACAGGCCATACTTGAGGCTCATATCGGTTGCAACTTTTAACCAATTAATGGAATAAATCTACTAATGTTTTTCTTTAAACATAAGTAAATAAATATACACACTAAAGTTTGTGGTTGCCCTGTCATATATGATAATATAAATAAAATATTATTTTTATTCTCGTGAGAGTGAAACCATCTTCTATTTAAATGGATATTAACATCACAAAATACAAAAATAAACAAGGGTTTTGAATTTACATTTTTTTTACATATATACTCCTTTCCAAAATCACCAACAAAAGTATGGTGATCTTGGAAAGCTTCTCTTAATGCTTTTCAAGCACAGAAACAAAATTCTAAAGAATCACAAGTAATCACTTACCCTCTTAAGGTCCAATAGACCAATTAGGTCTTAGTGAACATTCATCATCATCATCATCATCTTTAGATATAAATGGAGAACAAATACTCCTTTCTCTCTTTGAAGATAAATAGAGAATAGAGAAAATAATTTCTCATATGCATGTAACAACAAGAAATTAAAGATAGACGTGAATAAGCTAAGACTATGCTAAAGTGAATCCCATTGAAATCAACATCAATCTAGAGGAAAAAAATCTACAATCCAAACCCATGGTGAAAGTTTCATTGTTGTTGAGATTAAAAAATATATCATACAAAGTAAGAATATACTATTAAAAAAAAATCAACATCAATTTAGAGGATCGAATCTACAATCCAAACCCATGGTGAAAGTTTCATTGTTGTTGATATTTAAAAATGCATCATGCAAAGTAAAAATATAAAAAAAAAAATTAATAATAATAACATAAAATTAAAGAGGTTTTATGCTTCTCTTTTTTTTTTAAATATAGTTTATATATATATATATATATATTGAAATCATTTTTTTCTTCCATAAAACCCTAGATCAGTGGCCATGTGGGAGGTAATCTTACCATGGAAGTGTCTCTTTCCCATGGTCATCCTCCTAAGGTACTATTGTGTCTCTCATAAAGGATCTATGAGTTTATCAGTCGTCATTCCCTCCATGAGGGACTAAAATCCCAAGGGGTCATGGTGTCTCTTCCCCATAGTTCTATATATAAAATTATCAATCAAAAAATAGATTGCATATATAATTGTTTTCTAGGAAATAAGCACATCCCACCCTCCCGCACTTAAGCAAAGAATGGAGTTGTCGGTATCTTGTCAGTTCCATTACAATAATCCTATCAAAGGCTACATCAACAATCAATAGTCACATTCAACGAACCCTGCAAAGGGGAAGAGCATGCCCATAAATATTTAAACATAGGTCATCATCACAACTACTCTATCTTGCTACTAGACCATAGTGTTCAATTTTCAATTTTCAGATCTGATAATTATTTCCTTATGATTTCAAACAGAATTTTATGTCATTGTTATCATAGAAAAATTACACACTGAAAATATCAACCAAAATAAATTTGTAGCGGAAACAACAGAATCATAGAAATATAGCCATGCACAGTAGACACAAGATTTTATCCTAGAAAACCCAACCTTGGGAGAAAACTCAACAACTTTTCTTAAGAAGAATTCCATCCAATAAGTACATCACCATCAATATGAAGAAATCCATCACATAAATATTGTTTCCCTTGTATGAGGAAGAACCCTCAAATATATTGAACCCTAAACAAGATATTGCACCTCAAAATTTGTGCAAATGGAAATTGCAATTGCAACTGTAGCTGGCAACTACAACTGCAACTATAAATAGCAATTTCAACTGGAAACTACAAGTGCAATTGCAACTGGGACTTGTGCACTTCATGAGAGGAGTTGTGACGATATGTCAAAATGAAATGATCCATCCTTTATTTATACAATTTGAGTCACCTTTAGTCTGTCTCACCTTTAGTTTACTTGTGGGGCCGACTTGTACTTTTGTCTTCAATATCTTCTTTAATGATTTCTAGGGGTTCTTTTAATGGTTTAATGGGATTTGCTCTTCTTGGTATTTCTACTTTACTAGAAAAAAATATCATGAGCCTTGTTGATGTATCATCTCCTCACATACACGTCTAATTAATATAGGCTCTAATGTTGAGTAGATCCACCAAGAAGCTTCTCATCATAAGAGGTCTCTTGAGCCTACATATTCAACATTAGACTAGACTTGTAAACAAGTCAAACCTTCCCTATAACAAATAGATCACTCCATCCTGGAGCAAGAAATGTGAGAGCATCTCGAGTCTTTTTCACTCCTCATCAAATCATCATGACTGAAGGAGAAAGATTGACCCTGGTGCATTCACCACTAGCCAAATCATCATGGCCCCGTGAATGAATGTATCATTCTCCCTTGTTCAAATCAACATGACCAATCTGAGAGAATGCTTTTCCCTGGGCCATTCACCACTAGCCAAATTGGCATGGCCCCATGAGTGAATGTATCATTCTCCCTTGGTCAAATCAGCATAACCAATTTGGAAGAATGTTTGTCTGATGCTACTAATTGGAGAAACATAAACACTCCCTCTTAGAGAGGGATACATTTTGCATCACGCCAAGATTTTCTCTGAAGTATACAAACTTCGCCTTAGACAGAGACTTGGTGAGAATAACCACAATCTCCTCATCTATGGATATGTACTGGAGATTTACTGCTCCCTTTTGTACCATGTCTCAAATAAAATGATATTTGATCTCAATGTGCTTCAACCAATAATGAAATAATGGATTTTCTGAAAGCTTGACACTTCTTTGACTATCACAATGTATTAAGGCTATCACAATGTATTAAGGTTGTCTCTAGCTCTTGATCAAATAGTCCTGCAAGAAGCTTCTGAACCATACTACTTCACGACTTGCGACATTGGCTGCGATATACTCTACTTCTATTGTATTGAGTGCTATATAAGTATGCTTCCTTCTAAACCAGGATATCATAGTTGATCCTAAGCTAAAGCATCACTCTGAGGTGATTTTTTTGTCCACTGCACTCCATGCCTAGTAAAAAGTAGTATATCCCTGTAGCTTCACTTCACCACCTGAGACATATCTCATACCATATCCAATTGTACCACACATGTACCTCAACACGTGATTTTCTACAACCCAATGGAAGTTCCTCAGCTCAACCATAAACTGGCTCAGGTTGTTCACTAAAAAGAAAATATATGTCATGGTGTTAATCAGGTACATCAAGGATCCAATCAGTTGTTTGTACATAGCAGGATCCACCAAAATTGAATCTGAAGTGGAATCACTTAGCTTCTTCAGATTTTCCATCATATGTGTAACCATGGACTTGCAATCCATCATATTGAATCTACTCAAGCTCTCAACTGTGTTCTTCCCCTGTCTAAGGAATATCTCACCTAGTCTCTACCACACCTTCAATCCCAATAAATAATGCATCAAGCCAAGATCCTTCATCTCTAACTTTGAAACCAACTCTCTCTTACACCCAACAATGAGTCTTTCTACTCCCGTGAGGAACAAATCATCAACATACAACACTAAGATCAATGGATCACCCTAAAAAACCTTGTAGTAAAGGTTGGGATATGCATCACTCTTAGTGAATCCCAAACTCATCAAGTATCCATAAATCATGGAGTACCATGCCTCGGTTGCCTACTTGAGTCCATACAAAGCCTTATTTAATCTGCAAACATGAGACACATTCCCATGTATCACAAAGCCCTGAGGTTTCTCTATGTACACTTCTTCCTCAATCACATCATTGAGGAATGAGGTCTTCACATCCATCTTATGTGATCTCCAACCCATAATTGAAGTAAGAGAAATGATAGTCCTAATGGAAGTGTACCTGGTGAATGGAGAAAAATTCTCATCATAGTCCACTCCGTCTTTCTAATAGAATCCTCTAGCCACAAACCTCACTTTGTACTTCTTTATGTTTCCATATACTACATGCTTGATCTTATAGATCCACTTGGAAGTCACCATTGAATTCCCCTCTTGTCTCAAAACTATTTCCCACACATCATTCTTCATGATGGGTTGATACTCTTCCATCATGGCATCCTTCCAAACTGGTTGACCTGTTGCCTCCTCATAACTGGAAGGTTCAGAATCAATGATGTGACTCATCAATGCCATATAACTCGAGAACCTATGAGTTCGTTTTCTCTCCCTAAAATTACCATTGGGAGATGCATGCCTCTTTGCATCCTACAAAGTTTCACGAAGCCATGTTGGCCTCTTCCTAGTCACTGCAACATATCTAGGTAGATCCATTGGCTATGTTGGCTCTATTGAATCCTTCTAATAATCTAAAGAATGAACAATTGGACTAGAGGAATTTTTTCCCCCATCCTTTGGAGCCTCACACTCCTCACTATCAATCTCCATATGAGACTCTCTATACCTCTTGAAGGCTACCTCTTCATCAAAAGTAGCATCTCAACTAACCTCAATCTAACATTGTCCTGTAATGTAGATCTTGTAGGCCTTCGAAGTCTCGTTGTTTCCCACAAAAGTACCCTTGTTTCCAAAAGGTTCTAACTTTATCCTCTTCTCCTTGGGTACAGATACCTCATAAATTTGTCATACCTTGACAATGTGCAACTCTTTGGCTCGATGAATACTCTATCTCATCAACCTTCCAAATGTTCAAAGCCATATTGTTCATGCCAAAGAACCTAAGCTACACCCATCGTAACTCACCATAAAAATTCACCGAAAGTCCATTCACAAGGTTGGAAATATGCCACACAACATATTGTTGTGATATGGGATCTATTCCAATCCATCAGAATTCCCATCTTGCCACACCACGGAGTTGCAATAGTCCACAACTCCAACTTGTTTGGATGGTCTGCTCCATGTCTCAAACCAAAGACCATCTAACATGTTGCCACCTGCAACCGTCATTGTAGCTCCCTCTCAAAGATAACTCCTTATCTCCCTCAGAGTTGTCACCTGTGACCTACCCGAAACAAGAACAAGAAGAATAACATCACTCCAGTGTTGTACCCAACAATGTGTCTCAATATGATCCCCTTCTCTTCATATCCCAAGCTCTAATTCCATGTTGAATTTTCAATTTTTAGATCTGATAATTATTTCCTTATGATTTCAAACAGAATTTTATGCCATTGTTATCATAGAATAATTAGACATTGAAAATATCAACCAAAATAAATTTACAGCAAAAACAACATAATCATAGAAAGATAACCATGCACAATAGACACAACATTTTATCCTAGAAAACCCAACCATGGGAGAAAACCCAACAACTTTTCTTAAGAAGAATTCCAGCCAATAAGTACATCACCATCAATATGAAGAAACCCATCACATAAATAATTTTTCCCTTGTATGAGGAAGAACCCTCGAAGATAGTGAACCCTAGACAAAATAGTGCACCTCAAAATTTGAGCAACTGGAAACTGGCAACTAGAAACTGCAATTGTAACTAGCAAATGCAACTGCAACTGGGACTTGCACACTTGATGAGAGGAGTTGTGAGGACATGTCAAAATGAAATGATATAGCATGTATTTATACAGTTTGAGTCACCTTTAATTTACTTGTGGGGTCAACTTGTACTTTTGTCTTCAATATCTTCTTTAATGATTTTTGGAGGTTCTTTTAATGGTTTAATGGACTTTGACTTATCTTCTTGGTATTTATTATTTACTAGAAAATTTGTTCATGAGTCTTGTTGTTGTATCATCTCCTCACATGCACGTCTAATTAATATAGGGCTCTAATGTTGAGTAGATCCACTGAGAAGCCCCTCATCACAAGAGGTCTCTTGAGCCTACATCTTCAACATTAGACTGGACTTGTAAACAAGTCAAACCTGCCCTACTAAAAATAGATCACTCCATCTTGAAGGAGGAAATGTGAGAGCATATTGAGTCTTTTTCACTCATTGTCAAATCAACGTGACTAATAGGAGAAAGACTTCCCCTGGGCCATTCGCCACTAGTGAAATCAGCATGGCCTCGTAAGTGAATGTATCATTCTCCCTTGGTTAAATCAGCATGACCAATTTGGGAGAATGTCTACCCCTGGGCCATTCACTACTAGCCAAATCAGTATGGCCCCGTGAGAGAATGCATCATTCTCCCTTGGTCAAATCAGCATGACCAATATGAGAGAATGTC
>CBVK0102389464.1:0-11492 GCA_900067695.1 Picea abies
GCACAAAATAGCGGCAAGGCCACAACTTCTTCCCTATTATGATATGATCAAATGGGCACTGGACCATGTAGACATTCTAACTAGGACGATTATCAGCGAGAAGGGGGTGTCAATTGGGACTTTCAGACTGGAGCATTTATAGGCAATGTATAAATTTCCACCCACACCAAACTTTACTCACAATTCCGAATTCCTAGAGGGTTTCAAAAAGAAGGAATGCAAGCAATTTGAAAGAAACTTATCCGATCTGATCAAAGATTTGGTTTCTCACCCCGCGAAATTCAGGGCTGAGACTCATGGCATTTATTCCATCTTCTCTTTAGAACCACAATTCAAGTATATAGCGATGATGTCCTGTAGACTTTACGGTAGGGAGGACACTACTCACTTTTTCCTCCCATGCGTACTGCTTATTCATACAGTTGTTGAGGGTTTTTCTTTCGACTGGGCCAAACTGTTGTCGGACAGTCTGACCAGTCAAATTACTGAATATCAAGCCTAGAAGACAAGTGGGAAAGAAAATTCATTCTTTATGTCTTCTTACATCATGGACGCTATTTGCTTCATGACACCTTTCCCACTAATGAGTCTATGCCACGCGACCAAGCAAAGGTTTCCTCTTACATGGATTGTGAAATACGGCAAACCTTAAACAACACATAGAAACTCTATTATAAACGAAAATAGTTGTTTAACGTCTTCTCGTATGTGTCAAAAGAAGTTTGTAAGTTGTTTTTTTGAGGTGGCCTTAGGGAATTGGGCATTTGAGTTATTCGACGGATCCTTATATAATCTCCACCAATCTCAGAAAATAAGGAGTCCGTATAATTATCGTAGTTGGGAGTTTGTGAATTCAAATAACACGCTACACAATTAATTCAGTTCAAGAAATGATATATATTTAATGAATTTATTATTTTTAAATACTAAGATGATAACTTTCAACAACCAAGCTTCTCACCGAATAAAAAATGAGGGCACTTTAAATAAAAATAGAGTGGTAACTTTAGATTCCTAAAAAATAGTGGTATTAAGTGGTAACTTTAAATTTCTAAAAATGGTGATTTTAATAAACCATAAAACTTTATAGTATTTGGAAGTATTATTAAATCTAATTTTTTTTTTTTATGAACAAACAATTAAAAATTGTAAAAAACTTTACAACAAATTTTTTTAATATGCATATACATTTGCACAAACATGTTTATGTTAGCATAATGTGTACTCACATATCACATAAATGTCATTCTAGACAAAATATGTATATTGAGTGATAAAAAGAAATATGATTTCATTTAAAAAAAAATAACACACCTATATTTTTCATATACATAAAATCTACTTAAATATAAAAAAACACAAACAAAAGTTAAGATTTCTTGGAATTATCAAAATGTTTTACAAATATAAAACCATACAAGCCTTTAGGGTTACTGAGACTCCTCTCTAACTCTCTAGTGTTAAGAGCCAAGTGGAGTCAAAGTGTTCCAGAGTAGTTGATGGATGTTCAAAGGGGTCTATACATGTTATTATTTATAAATTGTGTATAAATCTCAACATGGCTATTAATAAGCACTTTTTAGTCAAGAAATCAATGTTGTATATGTTGGGATATATATTATTTAATATCAATTACATTCACATTGAACAATCTATACTTTAGCACTTATTGCACTAGTGATGTTCTTAGGCTTGAAGAAGTGAGATTGAAACTAGGAAAATGAATCACATGACATTGATCATCATCTCCAGAGCTTGCATCTAATAACCAGGACTTCTCATAAATGTGGAGTTTTACCCAGAGTCAAGCCCACTTAGCTTGCTACCTCATTTGCAAACTCCTAGCAAGTATTGTGCCTCATAAACCATTCAATCAGAGCTCCATTTACTCTTTATTGTAAGCAATTGGAGAGGCTTCCATGGTCCAACATATGAGATATCATTTTTTGAGATTATCTACATACCCATACCCATACCCATGTCCTATAAGCATTAGCAAGTTGACCATTTCTCATGATATTGAATAGTCCATGTTGGAACGCCTTTATTTTTCAAATACTTTATTTTCAAAGTTTGGAGCCGTCCTTTTTTTTAAGTAGGTGAAATGTTATACTTAAGCCCAAAAAGATGGATTTCGGGATTTCACTTATTTCATGATTCTACCCACTAAAGCCTCAGTATCCCGACACGCGAGATGGTGATAACTGTTTTAGTCCTAATCACCATCATTGAACCACTAAGCATGGATTATCATTTTTTATCACCTCGCGCTCTCGCGTTTCGGGAGTTACACATCGAATGCTTCTCAAACTCCGACATACGAAGTATAAAACCTTAGTTAATCTATATCGGATTTCGTGACTCGGCGATTGCTCCCCCAAAAAAAAACACATTCATAACTTCGATCCAAGAAGTTGCGATATTCTTTAATTAAGCGTGGATTAATTAAAATCTTAAGTTAAATCACAGTTAATCAACTAAATCGCACTATCGCGATTTTGGGGTTTTTTGGTTCAAAGACTAGGAGCGAAATCATCTGATACGACGAATGCCAAAAGGGGGATTAAGGAATAAAACACACTTAATTAAAGGAACTAAATTGGATTAATTAACGCATTAAACAACTTTTAACACATACAATCTACGGATGAAGTTTTAAATGTTTCTACATTTTTCCTTGTCAAGAATCGTCAAACATTTATGGCATTTATTTGAATTTCAGTGAGGTGATGGATAGTAAGATCTTGTTTTACTTCTAAATCTTTCCATTAAATGATTTAACCATTCTGTCAGCAAGGACTCGCATGGGCTTAAGTGATCAAAGCAAAAGGTTTTATTTCACTATCTCAGATTTTATTTCTATTGTGCGCAAAGCCATTTCACCAGGATAACTTTTGTCTGTGTTTTCAATTTTTACAACAGAGAATCTAATTGCAAGTTTCTATATCATGGCTCCGCGAAAAGTGCCTAAGGCAGCTGCCGAGAGTTCAGGTCAAGGTTTAGATGTTGTTTCTGATACCTCCCCTCGAAGTATTAATATTGTCAAAGCATGGACGTACGTTTCCAACATTCTGCAATCTGAGTCAGTAAATTGTTCAGATGATTCTAGCGATAACGAGAAAGATGACTTGTCTACCAAATACAAAATCGTCTCTCAAGAAGAGATGCAAAAAATAGCGGTAAGTCCACGGCTTATTCCCTATTATGATATGATCATATGGGCGCTGGACCATGTAGACATCCTGACTAGGACGATTATCAATGAGCAAGGGGTGGCAATTGGGACTTTCACGCCGGAGCATTTACAGGCAATGTATAAATTTCACCCACACCAAACTTTACTCACAATGCCGAATTCCTAGAGGGTTTCAAAAAGAAGGAATGCGAGCAATTTGGAAAAAACTTATCCGATCCGATCAAAGATTAGGTTTCGCACCCCGCGAAATTCAGGGCTGAGACTCATGGAATTTATTCAATCTCCTCTTTAGAACCAAATTCAGGGCTGAGACTCATGGAATTTATTCAATCTCCTCTTTAGAACCACAATTCAAGTATATAGCGATGATGGCCTGTAGACTGTGCGGGAGGGAAGACACAACTCACTTTTTCCTCCCATGGGTACCATTTATTCATATAGTTTCTGAGGGTTTTTCTTTCGACCGAGCCAAACTGTTGTCGGACAGTCTGACCAGTCGAATTACTGAATATTGAGCACAGAATACAAGTGGGAAAGAAACTTCATTCTTTATGTGCTCTTACATCATGGACGCTATTTGCTTCATAACACCTTTCCCACTAATGAGATGGAGCTGGACTCCATCTAATGCAGAGCCTATTCATGTCTACCACTCGTAACTTTGGGAGGATAAAGCAAAAGAATTCATCTACGAGATTTTCAACTGGGTAATGGTACTAATGCATGTCTCCTTTTTCGACGATCTGCCTCCTAAGATTTTGGATAACATTACGACCAACTTGAGTAGCGTGGCGGACTGGTATATAGAAGCGGAGTTTTCGTATATCATGGTTTTCGGCACCTATGTTCCCCCATACGCTCTGCCGCTATTCTTGTCGAATATGCTGGTATGTCGTGAGATTTCCAGGCAAACTGTGCTCAGTGGGATAAGCAAAGAGCTCAAAGGATTTTCGAAGAAGGTATGGCTGCCCTTCCCCATTCACATTGGTACATATTCTTTATTCGATTTTGGCCATGCCAGAGTCAAGGCTACGACCTTGGAGGAAATGAAATTGGTGGACATTGAGTTTAAAAAGCATGACCCTAATAAGGTTGTGAGAAATCACATGGCGAGTTGTGGCCTAAAGAGATATGAACAGGAGGATTCGCCTCATGATGAAATCTTTCGATGTGTGTAGTCCTACTCTGAAGTCTTAGGACAGATCCCAGCCCTACCGCCCGAAGATATAGTCGATTTTTCTAAATTTCAAGAGCATCGGAGGAGTTGCCTCCCCCAGGGTTTACAGGGAAAAACCCCAAAACTTCCAGATACACAACAGACAGAAGCCAAAGGCTCAAAGGAATCAGGCCCCGATAAGGAGGAAACCCAGGAAAAGATAGGGGAAGCCAGGACCTTGGAACAGGAAGCCAAGATCCCCAACCCAGAGGAAGGAAACCCCAAGATGATTACACCGGGCAAGCAGGTCCAAAGTCAAGCAGAGATATCCTCGCAAAAGGTAGGTGATACACCATCACCTACATCAAGTGAGTCGGCCATGAACGCTACCCTGAAACAATCTTCCAAGGAAATCAACAGTCCCATTGCTTCTATCACTCCCTTACAGTTCACAAATGGGAACCCTGATGCAGGATGGATTTTCGGTGAAGAACTAACACCCATTTCTATAGAAGAGTTACCTCCAAATGATTTTTTCTTCGATAAGAATAGGAAGGTTTTTGTGAAGCAAGAATTATATCAAAAAGCAGGCATAGTAGCTAAAAAATTCAAAATCCTGACCGATGGAGAGGCCATGTAAAAGGAAGAATTTGCCACTGAGATAGCAGGAACATTGGGGGCTTATGCTACAACCAACTAGTATTTAGTTGGAACTTTGAGAGCACAGTTGAAATGGAAGAACCTCTTGATCGGTAAGTTGGAGGCTCGGGTAGCTACGACAGAGGCGAATGCTAGGGATCAAGCGAACGAAAGTCTCGAGCAAGCCAGAGAAGTTGATCAAAAGGAGATCGAACGGCTCAAATCCGATCTCGAGCAAATTAATCAACCAACCCAAATAAACCAAGCACAGGTAAGTCAGCAAGAAGAATTGATAAAACAGTTACAGGTAAAATTGAATTCTACCGAGAAACTGGTCATAGACATAATGATATTCCAATCCCAAGCCACCAAAATCTGAAAGAAGGTATTAGTAGCTCAACAGGATTTGCTTGCTAAAGTGGAAACCATTCAAAATCACTTTCATACGATATATCAAGCGCTAAAGGATATCTCTTTGAGAGAAAGAGAAGCTGGGGCGACTCGAGTCGCTTTCCAAGAGGCTTTTATAGCAACAACAAAGGGAGAGATGGTTGATAGTTCCATATTATCCATCCTAGAGAAAACCAGAGGGAATATCTTATTGAAGGCGTGGGAGCATAATATATCAAAGAGCAAAGAACGAGCTAAAGAAATGAGAAATTCTTGTGAAGAAACATTCATCTTGATAAATAAAAATTTGTTAGACCTTGATAAGGAAGGTAGTGCTGGGACATTGGGAAAAATTGATATAGCCAAACACTTGCTAGATATCAAGGAAAATGTGGAGAAGGAACAAGCTAAAATATCCCAGATCAGTCAAGTCGATATGGTCCAAGTGAAAAAATGGTTAATAAATCCAAGTTTGAAATTATGTTCTATCATCAGGGAAGACCGATAAGTAGGAAAAAGACTACCACAGCTGGAAAAGAATTGTTACACCTTTGAGGCAAACAACCAAGCAGAGCCTTCCAAGTTGATAGCCCAGCTGATTGAAAGGTGTGTCAATTGAATTGAGCAGGGGAAAGGGCAGGCTTCAGGTGTTAAATATTGAAATATGTTTATTCCATTATATTTTTGGATACAGAGGAACGAAGAAATGAAGGTGCTCTTCCCATATGGAGGAAGATGAAGGACAAGGAAATGAAACGCTTCAATTTTTCATTTGTAACCAAAAACTTCTAGAACAATTGGAATTCAAAGTGTTTTTGAGCTTGTATAAATATACATTTTGAAAATGGAATAGGGGATTTTTTCTTTTTGGCCGATTGTAATAGATACATTCTTTTGGTTGCCAGAATTAATACAAAGCAAGTTCGAAGACTCCAGATTCTGTGAAGACTGAGTTATGTGTTTTTCTCTGTTAATTCATATCCATTTTCATTTCTCATATGTATCTTTGATGAATGCTTAACTACAATTTAGTAGAACCTCTATCGTGGTTATCAACTGGTAAATCATCTAATCGTTTACAACTTTTCCTCTATATCGGCTATCAGCAGGTACAAGACCTGTAATTTTTTTTTTAGATTTTATATTTTATGCTTCGTCAAAGTTTTTCTTGCCTATTTTCTTCTTCTGTTATAGGGTGGGATTCTCCCTTGATTGGAGCCTCGCATTGTTGACATCTTAACATTTTTCTTCAGGGATGATTTTAGGGGCTAAATTTCGCTCATGGGCTAATTTTCCGTTAACTCAGTTACGGGAAAAGGCCTTTGGATTTGTTATACTATTAATCTAGATCTGAGAAATCTTTCTTATATGATCTAAAATCGAAACAACATTATAAACATCAAACCCCTTTAAATTCATGTTCCTTCATGACTGTGCCCATTGTAAGACAGTCTAACATTCAACCTGGCCTATCAGATCAAACCAACATCACTTTAAATCTCTTTGATACCATATTTAAGACTGCCATCACCTGGGTAGAACTCGAACGTTCATGGGCAGCCATTAAACAGGATATAAGCATCCAACAACATTTGGAAGCTAGACAAAGACAACTCTGAAATCAGCCATAGCTTCTCTTCCTGAATTTTTTTCTTTCCCTTTTTATCACTCACTCACTTTGGGATGCCTAGAATCTATACTTTATAGCCTTAAGTACAAACTCTGGAACAACATCTTTCTAGCGCCATTGCCGGGGACGAAGATACAAAATTATTTTCCCTGGGAGAACAACATTTGCAAGTTTTTACTCTTTGATAGTGAACGAAGAGTGAACAACTTCCAAAGGCTAACCTTTTATTATTCACTCGATGACTCCACATTTTAGTAACTGACATCTAGTCGAAGGAACACTAGAAAAAACCCAGATGATAAACAGACCGCGCCTATTTTCGATCCCAAAAAGATACTAAAAATAAGAGGTTCCCTTAAGCCGACTACTACAGTCTACCAGCTTAGGAACACACAACCTAAGGCTAAGGTTCCTCTTGAAACTCTAACCTCACAGGAAGCTCCCTCTAAAACCCTTTGTGGAGAAACGTCGGCCAAATCAGTTGAGGCCGAAACCCTAAACCCAGTTTTAGCCCTCCCCGAAGTTAAATCTGAAACTCATCTAACAACCTCTGGTGTAAACGAAGGTGAGAGTCCCTCGGTAAAGCTAGTGGCGATTGATATCCCACCGAATTTTCAGTTAGATTTCCCAAGCTCACAAAGTCTCAAAGAGTATACCATATACTCAGATTCCACGCCCACGGGTTCTCCTGATTACATCTCTTGCAAATTAGAGGAACCAAGCCCTCGTATCCCTTTTCCCCATTCTTTAGTTTTCTTGTCTCTCGAAGAATCTAAAGATTCTCTTTACGTATTCCAAAACCCTCTGTATAACATACCAGTTTCCTACCCAAGAGTATCTATGGCAGCCATCGGAGGAGGAGGTGGAGGGGATGTAGGAGGAGGAGGGGGGGATCCAGGAGGAGGATGGGGGGGGCAAGGGCCACCCCCACCCCCCATGATTTTTGCTAAAGTAGATTCCAGATACGCTCCTCTGGTCCTCCTAGTACCCCTTCATGACCTTCCTGAAAACTACATGAAAAACCTACCTAAATTTACAGGAGAAGGAGACCTAACCGCNNAACTACATGAAAAACCTACCTAAATTTACAGGAGAAGGAGACCTAACCGCAACCAAACATAAATTTCTTTGATCAATTCACAGATATCCTAGGTCTCGAACATGAAGACGTGTATTCACAGTTGTTTGTTCAAACTTTCGAAGGACAGGTGTGAACCTGGTTTCGAAGTCTACCCGCAGGTTTGATATTATCCTATGATGCTCTAGAAGACTCTTTTCTTAGACAATAGGGAAAAAGGAAAGACCATTTATACTATTTGACTAAGTTTGGATCTTTAAAGAAAAAAAGTTCAAAAACTGTTATGGAATTCATTCAAATATTTAACAGGTTGTATAATAAGATCCCGATCGAAGTTAAACCGTCCCAACCTACAGCCAAGGTAACCTTTGCGGGAGCCTTCGAACCCGATTTCAAGATTTTATTGAGAGAGAGGAGAAGGGCCAACCTAACCTGAATGAAATATGATGTCGTAGAGATCGATTCAAACATGATGGCTTCTGGTAAATTAAAAACAAAAATAGAAATAGGAAATAGAGAGACCAAACGTTTTAGGGAACAAGCGGGACCCTCAGGATCTGGGAAGTCCTCAGATGATAAAATGGATGATATGGCTAGGATAATAAAAGAGCTATCAAACAAAATTTCAAGGATGTAGCTTGACCAATTCAAATCAGATCAATTCGTTAAGAGGGATTTTAGGAGGAACCCTAATCCTCAAAATCAACAAAGACAGATTAAAAATGAAGACCAGAAAATCCAAACTCCTTTAAAAAATGAAAATTTTATAGGAGGAAAAGAAAATCCAAACTCCTTTAAAAAATGAAAATTTTATAGGAGGAAATGACCTACAAGATTTTGAGGATCTGGATGAAGACGTAAATAATTTGGGTGATGAATGTACACAGCCTCATTTAACTAAGGAATATTATGAGAAGTTCCTATACACAAAACAACCATCAAATAAATATGATAACATAAACAACACCGATGATTCTACCTATCAAGGAATGGTCGGTTCTATAATGGCTGAGCTCCAACATAAGTACAATCTGAGGCCCAAAAATAAATTTGTGTTGACTCCCCAACCCAAGAAAATTCTCCCTAGAGGTGAAACATACGAGCCCACCCCAAAAGAGACCGAGATACCTAATAAAAAAGTAAAATGGGTGGACCCACAAAATCCCAAAGTAAAGGAGGCTGAGATCTAGGCAAGAAGAACTAAGACAACTAAGACACAGACACCGGAAACCAAAATCACAAAAAATAAAACAGTGCCACCAAATAAGTTAGAGAAAAAGGAATCTCAAGTTCCAACCAGAGAAGTTGATAAAGGTGTGGGAGGCTTCAGCCTAGAAAATGAGATAAATAAGATCAAGATACCAATACCTCTGGTCGAATTGGAAAAGAATCCCATGTATCGAAAGCAGATAACCAAAATGATAATTTTTTTGGATTTAGAAAGTTAGTATGATGTGATAAATTTGGAAGATGATAAGCCTAATATCACTTTTGGTCCGCATTTCGAGGGTTCCAGAGATATCGTCGCCCCTTTCTACATTACCCTGAACGTGCATGATTGGTTGTTGCATAATTGCATGCTGGACTCCAGAGCCTCACATAATGTGATGCACAAGTCTATTATGGATAGATGAGGCCTTGAGATCACTAGGCCCTATGGAGATCTATACTTGTTTGATTCAAGGAGAGTTAACTGCATGGGCATGATAAAATATTTAGTAGTCACTCTTGCACAAGTTCCGATGAAAAGAGTCATGATCGATGTAGTTATTGTTGATATACCTCCGAAGTATGGTTTGGTATTATCTAGGTCTTGGGGAGCCAAACTTGGGGGGTCTCTTCAGCTAGACATGACCTATGCCATGATTCCTATTTTTGGTGGATAGTTCACTCGGTTATACAGGGAAACATGGTTGGCATGCACAGTAAGTGACCCACAGAATCCTAACAATTACCCTGTTTATGTCACTGATCAAGATCTAGGAAATTGTATTTTATCTTTTGATGATGGTGTAAATAGTTGTACAGAAGAAAATTACATAAATGAAAATAAATCAGAAAAGATAGATGAAAATGTGTATAGCACTGGAATCTGGAAAATGTTTTTTTATGGCTCCTCGTCCTGTGAAGGAGTAAGCACGGGAGTACTTTTTGTAGCACCTGAAAATGAATTTGTTATTCCTTTCTCTTACAGGCTTCAGTGGGAAATAGACTACACAAATAATGTATGTGAGTATGAAACTTTAGTCTTGGGATTAGACGCTGCCAAGAAGATGAACATAAAGAACTTGGAAGTCTATGGAGATGCAGAGTTGATTGTGAAGCAGGTAAATCGGCAATACCAGGACAAACACCCTAGATTAATATCTTATAGAAATTTTACCTGGGATTTAATAGAAAACTTATTCTCGTCGGTAAATGTTCATTACATTCCATGTGCAGAAAACCTGCAAGCCAATTCATTAGCCAAAGCAACCTCAACTTTTTCACCCCCTACTGCTTTCAAACTAAAGTACCACATAGAGGTGAGACACAGACCTTCCATACCAAACAATATTCAACACTGGCAGGTGTTTGAATATGATGAAAAAATCAGAAAACTCCTTGAAATGGTGGATGACTTCGCCGAAACCCACATTGACCAAGAAAAACAAAATGACCATACTTGGATTATGCAAGAGGGAGAGGATCCTCAGGATTTCCAAGAAAAGATAGCAAATGATCGCATGTTAGTATTAAAGAACAATCATATTCCAAAAGAACTAATCCCTTTGGAGAGACTGTTTGACCAAAATGACATGCCCTTAAAATCTACTTTGCAACCTCAACCAGAAGAGGTTGAAGATTGCGACATAGGGACCAAAGAGGAGCCTAGAATAGTAAAAAAATCAAAATACCTTCCCCTTGAGACAAAAGGTAAGTATGTTGATTTACTCGAACAATATAAAGACATGTTCGCTTGGTCTTACGACGAGTCGAGAACTTATGATACCTCTGTGATGGAACACAAGATACCTTTAAAGCCTGGTGTCAAACCTTTTAGATAGAAACTCAGACAAATCAATCCCATTTTATTTCCCGTGGTCAAAAAGGAAGTCAAAAAGCTTCTAGGTGCAAAAATAATTGTACCACTAAGATACTCTGACTGGGTAGCTAACCTGGTCCCAGTTAGGAAGAAGAGTGGGGAGATCAGACTATGTGTAGATTTTAGAAATCTGAATAAATCTTCTCTCAAAGACAATTATCCTCTACCCAAAATGGACCACGTTTTGGAAAAAGTAGTTGGAGCGAATAGGATGTCAATGATCGACGGGTTTTCCGGTTACAATCAGATTGTTGTCAATGAACACGATAAAGAAAAAACAGCCTTCACCACCCCTTGGGGGACATTTATGTATGACAA
>CBVK0102389465.1:0-23593 GCA_900067695.1 Picea abies
AAGCTATAGACACCATAAATATTCCTAGAAATGTAAAAGAAATTCAGTCATTTTTAGGAAAAATGATTTTTTTGATTAGACTTATCCCAAACTTTGTTGAAATCTTGAAATTGATCACAGATATGCTAAAGAAGAACAAAGAAGTGAAATGGATGGCAGAAGCTAAAGCATCGTTTTCACGCATCAAGAAAGTTATAAGCAAAGCGCCCATACTAGCAAGCCCTGATTATCTAAAAGATTTTTTGATTTTCTCATTCGCATCCAAACACATAGTTGCGACAGTACTCCTCCAGAAGAAGGAAGAAGGTTTTGAGCAACCAATAGATTTTTTCAGTAAAAGTCTTAGAGACGCTGAATTGAGATATGAATGGAAAAGAAAGCATACGCTATGGTGAAGGCACTAAAGTCTTTCAGAACCTACATGTTACACTCCAAGGTAATTTCTTACGTACCCACCAATTCTGTAAAAGACATATTGGTTCAGCTCGACAGTGATGGGAAGAGGGGTCGGTGGCTTGCTAAAATTCAAGAATTCGATCTAGAGGTGAAACCAATGAAACTAGTAAAAGTACAAGGTTTGGCCAAGCTCTTAGCCGAATCAAATTTCAGAGCGCTTGGAATGAATCAGCTGCAAGGATATGAAGGATGTGTGGGAATAAACAAGCTCGATGACCAAATGGCTGCAACTAGAATCGAAGAAAATTTTTCCTCATCGGATTGGTATAAAGACATAGTGTCTTACCTACTAACCCTGAAATGCCCAAATGAGTTGTCTCCATCTAAAGCTAGGACACTGAAGTTGCATGCAGTGAAATATTGTATATCCAAAAGCCAATTGTATTCGAAGGACCCATTAGGCTTCCTACTGGTTTGCTTAGTAGAATCGGAGACAGAGAGGGTCATTAACGAATTTCATGAAGGAGTGTGCAGGGAGCATCATGCCTGGAGGGAAACAACTTATAAAATCTTGAGGGAGGGATATTATTGGCCTAAACTATTCTCATATGTCAATGCCAAAGTCAGATCCTGTAACTCTTGCCAATTGTTCGCAGGCAAGAAGAAACTCCCAGTGCTACCTTTGGTTCCGATTAAAACGGAAGCCCCTTTTCAACAATGGGGGTTGGATTTCATAGGAGAAATTAACCCGTATTCTAGCGCTCAACATAGATGGATCCTAACTGCTACATATTACTTCACCAAATGGGTGGAGTCTATTCCAACTAGAAAGGCGACTGATTCAATGGTAATAAACTTCCTGGAAGAGAACATATTGTCTAGATTCGGCTGTCCCTGAAAAATAGTCACAGATAACGCCCAGGCATTCAAATCTATGGCAATGGTCAACTTTTGCCAAAAATACAATATCGTACTGGGTCACTCCACGACATATTACCCCCAAGGAAATGGGCTAGCCGAGTCCTCAAACAAAATTTTAATTACCATAATAAAGAAAGTGTTGAGCGAAAACAAAAAATCTTGGCATGTGCATTTGAAGTACGCCTTGTGGGTGAGTTGGATCAGTACAAAAAAATATATTGGCACTTCTCCTTTCCAAATGGTATACGGGACTGACGTGGTATTACCTATAAATCTGGTGCTTCTTGTGATGAAACTTTGGCAAGATGAGAAAGAAGAGCCAAACCATATCACAAGGAGAATAAATCAGTTGATTGAAGTTCAACAACACAGGGCCGAAGTGGACGAAAGGCTGCAGAAATACCAGGACAACATGAAAGTGTTGTTCGATCATAAGGCCAAAAATAGAGAGTTCCTCCTTGGCGATTTGGTTTTGAAATGGGATGCTATGCAGGAAGACTCAACAAAACATGGTAAATTTGATCATATATGGTACGGACCATTCAAAGTCTCAGCTTCTGAAGGAAAGAATTCGTTTCTATTAGAGAATTTGGACAGTAAAATCCTCAACGCCCCTATCAACGGGCGTTATTTGAAGCACTATATTCAATAAATGATTTCCAAATCTCCATTGTATATACCGGTTTGTGTTTTCTGTTTATATAGCTTTTCAGTAAGTTTTACTTTCATCGCAAATAAAACAGGCTAGTGATTTTCTAGAAGTAGGGATATGAAATTTTCAACACATTGAATTCCATAAATCTTGAAGACCTGATACTCTTCATATTGTTTCCTACAGGATTCTGTCTTACATCCCAAACAACAGAGGGAGAAAACAGATACTCATGTATCATGAAATCAATTTGCCCGAAATAGGTGATAAAAAATAATTTATTAGCAAGAGAACGAAATGGTAAGGCAAAGTATGAATTTCCGAAGTATCTGGTTTTCAAACGAACATCACTTAAACGCAGCAATGGTCTCACAAGTATGATATATTCACGTGACATGTTGTTAAGAGGACAACTTTATACTGTGGTTTCTAAAAAGGCTCGCCTGGATAAGATAAACATTAAATAAATAAATAAATAAAATAAATAGAGGAAGTAAGGCATATCTAATGAAAAGTTCCAAGAGTCAAGATTGCGTTTTAACGTCTGGGGTTTTGAAATTCAAAGCCCTCTCTGTCATATTTTTCTATCCTTGGTCTTTTCCCCTTAAACACCAGACACCTTCCCATGCTCTCCATAGAGGAAGAATAGGTTACGCTTTAGCTCTGGAAGCTGGAAAACTAATATTAGAAAATAAACCAGCCTTCAAGACTCCTCGGTCTTTTACTGAACAAATTTATGCGTAGGTTGATCCTAACTCTCTTAGGTCTTTTAACATGTTTCAAATGATTAAGTCTTGCTCAAAGGAAGACCCCTGGAATTAAATTCTCCCATAATTTCCTACAGACTAAGATGTTTTGAAAGTCAAGAGAAAGTTGGTCCAGAGTAGTCAAATCAAGTTGGCAAGCCTCTGTTGCGAATATTACATAGATATCACCTCTGGTATACTTTATACCAATTGATTGCCCCCACTTCATATTCCAAGAATAAAATATAAGACAGATGGTGAAAGGAAATTCATAATTGATTGCCCCCATCTAGTCCAAAGAGATGATGAAAGGAAATTCATAAAATGATTGCCCTCATCTCAAGATTTAAATGCAAAATTACATTTTGAAGTGGTGAAAGGAAATTCAATAAAGGGAACCAGATAAATTCATCGGGGTACTGAATAGGCTCACTGGAAGTGAAGCAATATCTAATATATATGTAAGGTTGTCATACATAAATTATACCATACTCTAATAATTAGCTTTTTCAAAACTGGATCCACATCCCAAGTCCATGTAGGTCTCCCTGATTAAAAGCATAGAATTTACTTCGTTTTGATGCAAGCCAAAACCTACAAGACTTGTTGAATTTCCTAAGATTGTTTTGATCGTCTTAAGTAGACCCGAATTCAGTGTCGAGAAAGGGAAAGTCACCGAATGGACCGCAGTTGAGTTTATAAAGAGTTTTGAGTTTTGAAAGATTTCCGGAAATAAATATGAAACCTCAAAGTTCCCTATGTATCCTCTTTCACAACAAGTTTCACACAAGCAAGCTAATGACTCCATTTACCCAATACAGGTATTTGGTCTATTGTTCTTCTCGTCCCGCAAAGGAGACGAGATCCCCAGTTGGAGCCTATGTTGGAATGCCTTTATTTTTCAAATACTTTATTTTCAAAGGTTGAAGCCATATTTTTTCTTAAGTAGGTGAAATGTTATACTTAAGCCTAAAAAAGTTGGATTTCGGGATTTCACTTATTTCATGATTCTACCCACTAAAGCCTCAGTATTCTGAAACGCGAGATGGCGATAACTGTTTTATTCCTAATCACCATCACCGAACCACTAAGTAGGGATTATAATTTTTATCACCTCGTGCTCTCTCATTTCGAAAGTTACACGCTGAACACTTCTCAAACTCCGACATACGAAGTTGCAAAGTTGAGTTAAGATGCTCAGGCTGGTATCAAGAGTAATCACTTTAAACCTTAGTTAATCTAAATCGGGTTTCGTGACTCAGGGATTTCTCCCCCCAAAAAAAACACCTTCGTAACTCCAATCCACGAAGTCGTGATATTCTTTAATTAAGCCTGGATTAATTAAAAATCTTAAGTTAAATCACAACTAATCAACTAAATCGCACCATCGCGATTTTGGGTTTTTTGGTTCAAAGACTAGGAGCGAAATCATCTGATACGGTGAACACCGAAAAGGTGATTAAGGACTAAAATGCACTTAATTAAAGGAACTAAACTGAATTAATTAACGCATTAAACAACTTTTAACACACACAATCTGCGTTTTTCCCTGTCACGAATCGTCAAGCATTTATGGAATTTATTTGAATTTCAGTGAGGTGATGGATAGTAAGATCTTGTTTTACTTCTAAATCTTTCCATTAAGTGATTTAACCATTTTTTTAGCAAGGATTTTCATGGGCTTAAATGATCAAAGCAAAAGGTTTTATTTCATTATCTCAGATTTTATTTTTATTGTGCACAGAGCCATTTCACCACGATAACTTATGTTTGTGTTTTCAATTTTTACAACAGGGGATCTAATTGCAAGGTTATATATCATGGCTCTACGAAAAGTGCCCAAGGCAGCTACCAAGAGTTCAGGTCAAGGTTTAGATGTTGTTTATGATACCTCACCTCGAAGTATTAATACTGTCAAAACATGGACGTGCCTTTCCAATGTTCTGCAATCCGAGTCAGTAAATTGTTCGGATGATTCCAGCGATAACGAAAAAGATGACTTGTCTACCAAATACAAAATCATCGCTCAAGAAGAGATGCAAAAAATAGTGGCAAGGCCATGAATTCTTCCCTATTATGATATGATCAGATGGGCATTGGACCATGTAGACATCCTGACTAGGACGATTATCAGTGAGTAGGGGGTGGCAATTGGGGCTTTCAGATCAAAGCATTTACAGGCAATGTACAAATTTCCACCCACACCAAACTTTAATCACAATGCCGAATTCCTAGAGGGTTTCAGAAAGAAGGAATGCGATCAATTTGGAAGAAACTTATCCGATCTGATCAAAGATTGGGTTTCGCACCCCGCGAAATTCAAGGCTGAGACTTATGGAATTTATTCCATCTCCTCTTTAGAACCAAAATTCAAGTATATAGTGATGATGGCCTATAGTCTTTATGGGAGGGAGGACACTACTCACTTTTTCCTCCCATGGGTACTGCTTATTCATACAATTGCTGAGGGTTTTTCTTTTGACTGGGACAAACTGTTGTCGGATAGTCTGACCATTCAAATTAATGAATATCAAGCCCAGAAGACGAGTGGGAAAGCAACTTCATTCTTTATGTCTTCTTACATCATGGACTCTATTTGCTTCATGACACCTTTCCCACTAATGATCTGGAGCTGGAATCCATCTAATGCAGAGCCTATTCATTTCTACCACTCAAAAATTTGGGAGGATAAAGCCAAAGAATTCATCTACAATATTTTCAACTGGGTAATGGTACCAATGCATGTCTCCATCTTCGGCCATCCACCTCCCAGGATTTCGGATAAAATTACAACAAAATTGAATAGCATGGCAGATTGGTATATAGAAGCGGAGTTTTCATACATCAGGGCTTCCGGCACCTTTGTTCCCCCATATGCTCTGCCACTATTATTCCAGGATAAGTTGGTATGTCGCGAAATTGCCAGGAAAACTGTGCTCAGTGGGATAAGCAAAGAGCTCAAAGGATTTTCAAAGAAGGTATGGCCACCCTTCCCCATTCACATTGGTACATATTATTTATTAGATTTTTTCCATGCCAGAGTCGAGGCTACGGCCTTGGAGGAAATTAAATTGGTGGACATTGAGTTTAAAAAGCATGACCCTAATAAGGTTGTGAGCAATCACATGGCGAGTTGTGGCCTGAAGAGATATGAACACGAGGATTTGCCTCATGATGAAATCTTCCAAGGTGCACGATGTTGACCGCCTCTCCAACACAAGTGGTCAAATCCATGTGCCATGAAGAGATGCATCATCAGATGCAAATTTGTTGAAGACTTTTGGTTCTACAGGGCATTGTTTGGCCCCAACACTTCTTTTTGTAACTGGAATTTCCGCACACCTGCGTGGGTTAATAATGTAATAGGTCTGCATGAGCCATATCTAGGTCAGTTACTTGCTGATCGGTTCACTAGGAGAGTTCCTTTCACCGATGGTTTTTTATCCTTAGGTTATTAACTGGGCTTTTCAGCCTTGTTAATGTCCCTTGAGTTTTTACCTCACACTTGCAATAATTCCTCCAAAGTGGTGAACGACGTTCTAGTGGGCTTATCTTTTGGTAACTATTATAGGGAATCATTGTAAATGACTATGCAAGACATTAAATGACTATGCAAGACATATTATAAATTTTAGCGGAATTCCGTCGAGTCTAGGTCAGTTGTTTTTAATTAATTAATTTTTCCTAAGTTTGGAGGATTAATTATTTAATTAATTAATTATTTTTTGAGCAATAATTGTAAAAACTAGGTCTTGGGGTTTTTGATAGGGGTATGTGTGCTCAAAAGAAATGGAATATCACCCCCTACACCCATATACCAATTTTCATCTCAGTTGGAAAACTTTAGCCATGGGTTAGTCCACCCGGAGTGTCAGTCAGTCAAAAACAACAATTTTAATTTCTAAAGTCCAAACATGGAAAAAATGTAAAATTGTAATAATGAGTTAGAAGGATGAAAAATTATGAATAAATGTTAGAGAGAGACCCCCTAAGAATAACATTACCCTCCCAACCTTTTCCAACCTATTCTAACCCCTTAATCTTTCTCCTCACCAAAACATTACACCCCCCTAGGGGGATTGGCGTTTTTCCTAGTAGGAAACATTGTGACTTATGTTAAAGTGCATGCCCCCCCCCCCCTCTCATGTTCTTTACCCACCTTTACCCCTAACATCCCCTTATAGAAGTTTCCCTCACTCCTTTACCTCATCCCAACACTCCTTTCCCTCTCCTCATCCCAAGAGGTGCGCCCTCCAAGAGATGTTACACCCTCCCTCTTCTAGAAGCTCCACAAATAATTATTGAAAAATTATTTGTGACCTCTCACCTACCTTGGCACGGATCCCATGCCTCCTACACACCCTTTGATTGATCCCAACCTTTTTCCCTTGATTCTACACCCTAGATATATTGTGCAAACCCTAGATGGTGCACCCTACCCTTGGGATTCCCTCATTTTCTTGGTGTGAGACACTTGGAATAGATCCAAGAGGGGTGATTTTGCCTCTCCAAGTATAAAATCAACCCCTCTCACCCTCTCTTACTTACCATATCTTGAGCTATTGTTATGCTACTTGATTTTCCACTCTCTCTCTTTTCCACTCTCTCTCTCTCTCTCTCTTGTCCATCTCTTTCATTCTTTTGCTCTTAGGGTTTTGGAGTATTTTCTCTCCAAGATCTATTCTCTTGAGTAATAATAAAGGAGAAACTTTGGAGGATAACTAGAGGATAAATGCATGTTCTTGATATTCTTATGCTTATGAGGTAATCTTTTATCGATTTCTTTGGGTGAATGCAACATTGGATCTTAGGTAAAGTGTTATCTAAGTAGATCTATCGATGCATGTTCTTGTGGATTTATATATCTTGATGTGTTAGATAGGATTGAAGTGTCATATTATTTGCATGTTCAACATATTATCTCTTGTATGCACATCACCTTTTGAGTCTTACAGGTTTATACTTCAAGGGTTTCATTGGGAACTCCTTCAAGGAGAAGGGTCCCTTGAGGCACTCATACACTCCACTTCTCTAACCCTTTACTCTTCATATATATTGTTGTTCATACACATTTCATCTAGCATATCTTAGTAAGATAGGTCACTTTTAATCAACTTTTATCATATCTTCTTGTGGGAAACTTTTTCCCTCAAAAGTAAGGGTCTCCTTTCATTTTTCTTGGTTGTGTGTAGCTTTTCTAGCAAGCATAGCTTACTGGTTTTGCAGGTATCAGATCTGGATGAGAGGAGTCTTTTCTGCCCAAAGGACATCCACACAACACTCAAAGGCCCCCCAAAGGGATCGGTATCTATTTCTCAACCTCCTTTGTCAATTTCTAGACTTTTCTTGTACATTTTCCTTCTTTTTCTTGCTTGTTAGTGGCTCATAGTTGTAGGAGGAGAAGTGGTACGGCCTCCTCCTAGTTGTGAGCCTTTGGGTAGGTAGGACATGGCTTAGATCTAGCTTTCACTTGCATTTTTTAGTTTACTTGAGCTAGGACGTGGGGTTTTGAAGGTGAAGGGAACCTCCCAAACCCTAGGACGTGGGGTTAGAGTTGGCTTCTTGCTTGCTTGTTTGCTTCCTTACTTCTTTTATTGGTTTGTTTCTTTGGTTTGCTTGCTTCCCCCTTTCTATCAAGAAATTTCCTTCTTAATCAAGTTAATTAAACACCTACCTAGTTGGGAGAGGAATACCCCAAGAGGTTAGGTTAGGAATTAATGTGTTATTGATCTAAGTGCTTAATGCTTTGATACATATATGTTCTAGATCTAGATCTAACACCTAGTAATCTTCTAGCTTAAGCCTATTGGGCCTCTTAATCAACTTAACTATATCTTATGCATGCTTAGATCTTTTCAAGTACTCATCTTTATGTTACATGCTTAGATCTTAAATCTTTGAATGCTTCAATAAGTAAATGGTGTTACTCTTAATTGCATAGATATCTAAGGCCATTTTCCATATGCTTCAAGTAACTTGTTGATAAGTTGATAAGTAGGTAAAACACATAAATCTTTTGGTCTCACAGTTAATGCTCTCATATACTTAAATGCTCTTAAACATGATATAAGTGTGACTGTTTCTTCTCTATTGGTTGGCAAGTTGTTCTTTCCCTTTTGTGATTATTTCAAGATATCTAATTGTGCATTCAAGTGACATAGACATGTGTTAATGCTTTTAGTTTTTGATCTTAACAACACATCTTTAAGGCTGAAGTAAGTTTCGTCCAAGTCACTAAATCATTCATAAAAAATGTCATAAAACTCGTAAAACACTCTAAAATATACCTAAAAGTCTACCTAACTCATATAATAACTTAATAGACTACTTTAGGGTACCTTAGACCACCATCTCCACCATCTAAAATGGGTTTGAGGAAAACAACGGAGGGTGTAGGCAGGGGACTGTCTCATGGTGCACAGGCTGTGTCCTTTCTGGGAAGTACTCATTCTTAGGGATGACTGGTTCTGCTAGTGATCCGGATTTTCTTTCGGCACGAAATGAGATCGGAGATGTAATAAAGAAATGCACAGAGATATCACAGATATTCAATAATATAACAGAAATGTATCAGAGATAAAACCATAGACACAGATATACAGTAATACAGGATTTCTATTAATGAAATAAATGTACAGAGACTGTAAAAATACAGAGTGAAAGAATCGCTAGAATGGTGGCAACTTATCTCTGAGAAGAGATGTGACGGCTACTCAAATTCGAAAGAAGATGATTACAATGAGGCTTTGAAGTCCTTTTTACAATAATAAGGAATGCCAAAAACCCTAGACATCCAAAAACCTAACACTAGAAGATGAAGCGCCAAAAGTCATGTGGGCCCTTTTTGGGTAAGTGAGTACATCAACTTCTCGGGGTCGTAACTTTTGCATACGATCTCTGTTTTAGGCGTGTGATAGGTCGTTGGAAAGGTATCATTAAGATGATTCATTTTGGGAGCTCAATAATGCATTTACATATCATTGACAACCTTGATCTTGCAAAACATTCATTTGGGCCCTCAAAATGGCCCCAGAAGTTAAAACATGCTAAAAATAGTAAATTGTCAAAATTGCTAGAAAATTGTTTTGTGCCATTTGGAAAAGGTGGGTGGCCACCGATATCCACCTGGATCAATCCTCCCTCCTTAGGAAGAAATGGTATCCATTTCGTTGAGTTCCCAGGGGAGAGGGAAAATCATTTGTTGAATCTACATCTTGGTGAGATGCTTGTCTTGCTGGAGACGTCGCACTGCTCAGTTTGTGGAAATCTATCACGAACCTATTAAGGTTGACGCTCTTCAACAAGTCGAGATACATGAGAGGACGATGTGCAAAAGGAATCTTTTCACTTTGTTTCATCCTTCTCAACCTGCTTGTATTGGATAGAAGGTTCTCGTGGCAAGGATGTAGTGGTTGTAGTGTCCTTTTGTTCTCCTTTTGAACAAATTGTGAAGAAGCTTAATTTTGCAGTATGAGATACTACCTTGCGGCACATTTTAGGTGGAACAGTAGTTGGAACTACCTCTAGTATTCTGTAGAGATGACCCCCCAAAGTAACAATGACACTGCAGGGTCGAGATTCATAAACAACATGGTGTCTCAACATATATGGTTGGCCCAAGAGAACATCACAGACATCCAGTGGGGCAACAACACATAATACCTCATCCTTGAAGGGTTGGATGCCGTATGAAAATCGACACTGTTAGATGACACGAAGATCTCATCCTTACGGAAGCCACCTGATGTTGTATGGCTACAGGTGTGGTGTTGTCGACAATCCCAACTGTTTGACGACCTCTGCTGAGATGAGGTTTTTCTGGCTTTCGCTATCAACAATAAAATGTAGCGGGGTTCCCTTCACCCACATCTGTGAATGAAAAAGGTGCTCCCCCTCTTCAGAATCTATTGGTTCTTCTGGTTGAACTGTTGCAGTCATGACAATAGTAGTGGGGTCTACGTCAATGATCTGTCCTTCACCAGTATTTTCAGAATCAGATTCTGAATCAGGGTTCGGCTCCTTCTCTTTGATCTCAGCCACCAATGACTGTTTTGAGCGACATTCATCGGTGTTGTGCCAGTGGATTTTGTGGAAATCAAACCATTTTCCAGTGTCCTTCTTTATCTTCCCATGACCCTTCTTTTCCTATGTCTTGGACTGGTTTTCGAGAGACTGTTTGTTAGGGCCATATTTTTCATAGTTTGGTTGTTGCGGATTTGCAGACCCAAATTCCCATTTGTTCTGGTGCTTAAACTTCTGCTCAATTTTAACAGCATATCGATAAGCAGCACCGAGTGATGAGATGTCCAGAAAATCCATTTGAGTACGAATGTATCTGTGTAGAGCCCCATAGTATTTCAAAACCAAATGTCGCTCGGAGTCTTTGATACCTAGCTTGGTGCGTAAGGTATGGAAGGTATTGGTTAACTATGGAATTTCTTGGCCCCTCTCTTGTCGTAGTGTGGTCCATCTCATGTACTAGTCCTCATAGTTTCCAACAGGGTAATACTATTCTTTTATCGCATCCACAAAAAATTCCCAAGTGGGATCGGCCCCATATATTCCAGACTCCTCTGTGGAACTTTGCTCCTAGTAAGTTTCCCACCAATGTTTGGCATGAGGGAGAGATTTAAGGAGTGGAAAGGTGATCTTTTCTTTGTCAGAAAAATTGTGAACAGAGAAATAACCTTCTAGCAGAGTTAACCATTTTTCCAGGGCTTCTACATCTATCTGTCCTTCAAATACAGGAATATCAAAATTAACTTGTACCTTGAAAGGTGAGGTTCCTCCAAAGTGGCCACTTGATGAAGATGTGCCTGATGTTATCCATAGGCATTGAAGGATGTGGGAAAAAATCTCCATCATTTCGTCCCTCTATCGTATGAGAGCTTGCTCAAGCAACAGATTGATAGGATCGTCTACTCCGTCGTTTTTATTTTCTTCCGTCATTGAGGGTTTCTTCGGTGTGCGAGAGTGATTTTCTTCAAGAGAGACAAGATCAAGAATGAACTTGCTATAATCGAACCTCGTTGGGGACATGCACTGAAAAAATGATCAAGAGCAACCTGCTTTGATACCACTGATCCAGATTTTTTTTCGGCACGAAATGAGATCAAAGATATAATAAAGAAATGCACAGAGATATCATAGATATTCAATAATATAACAGAAATGTATC
Organism: Picea abies; assembly: GCA_900067695.1. Lineage (NCBI taxonomy): Eukaryota > Viridiplantae > Streptophyta > Pinopsida > Pinales > Pinaceae > Picea > Picea abies. The sequence goes on from CBVK0102389465.1 coordinate 11,894, forward strand.
AAAGATGCAACCATTGATCCAGATTATTTTCGACACGAAATGAGAGCAAAGATATAATAAATAAATGCATAGAGATATTGCAGATATTCAATAATATAACATAAATGTATCAGAGATGAAACCATAAACACAGATATACAGTAATACACGATTTCTATTAATCAAATAAATGTACAGAGACTGTAAAATACAGAGTGAAAGTCTCGCTAGAATGGTGGTAGCTTATCTCTGAGAAGAGATGTGACAACTACTCGCATCCATAAGATTATGATTATTACAATGAGGCTCTAAGGGCCTTTTTAACATAAGTAAAATCCAAAACCCTAACCCCGGAAGATGAAAAGACAAAAGGTTTGTGGGCCCCCATGGGGGTAGTTGATACGTCAACTTCCCAAGGGCATAACTTTTGCATACGATCCCCGTTTGGGACACTCAATAGCTCGTTGGAAATATCTATCCGAGAACTACAACTCTTGGGTGAGCAACATTGAACAATCCATGTTGCTCCCTATTTTCTCAAAAAACATCATTTAGGGCCTCAAAATGGCCTCGAAAGTTAGAAACTGCTAAAAATAGTAAATTACCAAAATTGTCAGAAACATGTTTTGAGCCAGTTGGAGAAGGTGGGTGGCCACCGATATCCACCTGGATCAATCCTCCCTCATTAGGAAGAAATGGTCTCCATTGTGTTGAGTTCCCGGGGGAGAGGGGAAAGCGATTGCTGAATCTAAATCTTGGTGAGTTGCTTGCCTTGTTGGAACCGTCGCGCTGCTTGGTTTGTTGAAGGTCATCACGAACCTGTGGCTGGAAGGGTTGGACCTTTTTAATCAGTCTGGCTACATGACATGACTATGTGCAGAAGAAATCTTTGTGCTTTGTTGCAACCTTGTCGACCTGCTTCTGGTGGATAGAAGGTGCTTGGGCCGAGGCTGTAGTGGTTGCAGTATCCTTTTGTTTCCCTTTTGAACAGATTTTGGAGAAGATGAATTTTGTAGTATGAGATACTACCTTGCAGCACTGTTTAGGTGGGGCAGTAGTTGGAACTACCTTTGGTATCCTGTAGAGATGACCCCCCAGAGTAATAATGACACTATAGGGTCAAGACTCATAGATAGCATGGCGTTTCCACATATATGGTTGTCCCAAGAGAACATCACAGACATCTAGTGGGCCAACATCACATAATACCTCATCCTTGAAGGGTTGGATGCCATATGACAATCGACATTGCTTGCTAACATGAAGATCTCATCCTTGGCGAAGCCACCCGATGCTGTATGGTTGCGGGTGTGGTGTTTTCGACAATTCCAACTGTTTGATGACCTTTGTTCAGATGAGGTTCTTCTGGCTTCCGCTATCAACAATAAAATGCAGCAGGGTCCCCTTCACCCAAGCAGGGTCCCCTTCACCCACATCTGTGAATGAAAAAGGTGCTCCCCCTCTTCTAGATCTGTTGGTTCTTTTGGTTGAATTGTTGTGGTCGCGACAATAGTAGTGGGGTCTGCATCAATGATCTGTCTTTTACCAGTATTTTCAGAATCAGATTATGAATAAGGGTTCGACTCCTTATCTTTGATATCAACCACCAATGACTGTTTTGAGCGACATTCATCAGTGTTGTGCCAGGGGATTTTGTGGAAATCGCACCATTTTCCGGTGTCCTTTTTCTTCCCGTGACCCTTCTTTTCTTGTGGCTTGGACTGGTTTTTGGGAGACTGTTTGTTACGGTTGTCTTTGTCATACTTTGGTTGTTGTGGATATGCAGACCCAAACTCTCTTTTGTTCTGGTGCTAAATTTCTGCTCGATTTTATCAACATATTGATAGGGAGTGATGAGATGTCCAAAAAATCCATTTCAGTTTGGATGTATCTGTGTAGAGCCCCACGGTATTTCAGAACCAAATGTCCTTCAGAGTCTTTGATACCTAGGTTGGTGCCTAAGGTATGGAAACTATTGGTGAACTACGGAACTGATTGGCCCCTCCCTTGCCGCAGTGTGGTCCATCTCATGTACTGGTCCTCATAGTTTCCAATAGGGTAATATTGTTCCTTTACTGCATCCACAAAAAAATCCCAAGTGGGCTCGACCCCATATATTCCAGACTCCTATGTGGAACTCTTCTCCCAGTAAGTTTCCCACCAATGTTTGACATGGGGGAGAGCCTTAAGGTGTGTGAAGGTGATCTTTTTATTGTCTGAAAAATTATGAACAGAGAAATAGCCTTCTAGCAGAGTTAGCCATTTTTCTAGGGCTTATGCATCTATCTGTCCTTCAAATATAGGAATATCAAAGTTAACTTGTACCTTGAAAGGCAAGGTTCCTCCAAAGTGGTTGCTTGATGAAGATGCGCCTGATGCTATCGGTAGGCATTGAAGGATGTGGGCAAAATTCTCCATCATTTCGTCCCTCTGTCGCGTGAGAGCTTGCTCAAGCGACTGATTGATAGGATCGTCTGCTCTGTCATTTTTATTTTCTTCCACCATTGAGGGTTTCTTAGGTGTGCGAGAGCAATTTCCTTCAAGAGAGACAAGCTTGAGACCTAACTTGATATACTCAGACCTTGTCGAGGACATGCACTGAAAAAACGATCAAGAGAAGCCTGCTCTGATACCACTGATCCGGATTATTTTTGGCACGAAATGAGAGCGGAGATATAATAAAGAAATGCACAGAGATATTGCAGATATTCAATAATAGAATAGAAATGTATCAGAGATGAAACCATAAACACATATATACAGTAATAAATGATTTTTATTAATCAAAGAAATGTATAGAGACTGTAAAATACAGAGTGAAAGACTCGCTAGAATGGTGGTAGCTTATCTCTGAGAAGAGATGTGACGGCTACTCGCATCCGTAAGAAGATGATTATTACAATGAATCTCTAAGGGCCTTTTTAACATAAGTAAAATCCAAAACCATAACCCCAGAAGATGAAAAGCCAAAAGGTTTGTGGGCCCCGATGGGGGTAGTTGATACGTCAACTTCCCAAGGGCGTAACTTTTTCATACGATCTCCGTTTGCAGCGCTCAATACCTTGTTGAAAAGATCTATCTGAGAAATAAAACTTTTGGGTGAGCAACATCAATCTATGACCCATGTTGCTCCCTGTTTTCTCAAAAAACATCGTTTCGGGCCTCAAAATGGCCTCGGAAGTTAAAAACTGCTAAAAATAGTAAATTACCAAAATTGTCAGAAACATGTTTTGGGCCAGTTGGAGAAGGTGGGTGGCCACCGATATCCACCTGGATCAACCATAGACACATATATACAGTAATACATGATTTCTATTAATGAAAGAAATGTACAGAGACTGTAAAAATACAGAGCGAAAGACTCGCTAGAATGGTGGCAGCTTATCTCTGAGAAGAGATCTGGCGGTTACTTGCATTCGCAAGAAGATGATTACAATGAGGCTCTGAAGGAATTTTTACAATAAGCAGGAAATACAAAAACCTGATACATCCAAAAACCTAACCCTAGGAGATGAAGCGCCAAAAGTCATGTGGGCCCTATTTGGGTAAGTGAGTACATCAACTTCTCGGGGTCATAACTTTTGCATACGATCTCCATTTTAGGCGTGTGATAGCTCGTTGGAAAGATATCATCGAGGAGATTCATTTTGAGGGATAAATCATTCTATTAGATATCATTGAGAACCTATATCTCAAAAAACCTTCATTTGGGCCCTAAAAATGGCCCCAGAAGTTAAAACATGCTAAAAATAGTAAATTGCCAAAATTGTCAGAAAACTGTTTTGAACCATTTGGAAAAGGTGGGTGGCCACTGATATCCACCAGGATCAATCCTCCCTCCTTAGGAAGCAATGGTCTCCATTGCATTGATTTCCCAGAGGAGAGGGAAAAGAGTTTGTTGAATCTGCATCTTGGTGAGTTGCTTGTCTTGTTGGAGACGTCCCGCTGCTCAGTTTGTGGAAATATGTCACGAACCTGTTGAGGTTGAGGATCTTCAACAAGTCGAGATACATGAGAGGATGATGTGCAGAACGAATATTTTTTCTTTGTTGCAGCCTTTTCGACCTGCTTTTGTGGGATAGAAGGTGCTCGTGGCAAGGCTGTAGTGGTTGCAGTGTCCTTTTGTTCTTCTTTTGAATAGATTGTGAAGAAGCTGAATTTTGCAGTATGAGATACTACCTTGCGGCATGTTTTAGGTGGAACAGTAGTTAGAACTACCTTTTGTATTCTGTAGAGAGGACCCACCAAAGTAAAAATGAAACTGCGGGGTCGAGATTCATAAATAGCATGGCATCTCCACATATATGGTTGGCCCAAGAGAAAATCACAGACATCCAGTGGGCCAACATCACATAATACCTCATCCTTGAAGGGTTGGATGTCGTATGACAATCGGCACTGTTGGCTGACATGGAGATCTCATCCTTACCGAAGCCACCCGATGTTGTATGGATGAGGGTGTGGTGTTGTCGACAATCCCAATTGTTTGACGACCTCTGCTGAGATGAGGTTTTTCTGGCTTCTGCTATCAACAATAAACTGCAGCGGGGTCCCCTTCACCCACATCTATGAATGAAATAGGTGTTCCCCCTCCTTAGGATCTGTTGGTTCTTTTGGCTGAATTATTGTGGTCGCGACAATAGCAATGGGGTCTGTGTCAATGATCTGCCCTTTACCAGTATTTTCAGAATCAGATTCTGAATCAGGGTTCGGCTCCTTGTCTTTGATCTTGGCCACCAATGACTATTTTGAGCGACATTCATAGATGTTATGCCAGGGACGTTTGTGGAAATAACACCATTTTCCAGTGTCCTTCTTTGTCTTCCCATGACCCTTCTTTTCCTGTGTCTTGGACTGGTTTTCGGGAGACTGTTTGTTAGGGCCGTCTTCGTCATACTTTGGTTGTTGCAGATTTGCAGACCCAAATTCCTGTTTGTTCTGGTGCTTAAATTTCAGAACCAAATGTCACTCGGAGTCTTTGATACCCAGCGTGGTGTGCAAGGTATGGAAGGTATTGGTGAACTCCATAATTGCTTGGCCCCTCTCTTGCCGCAGGGTGGTCCATCTCATTGTTATCCACAATTTTGGTCATTGAGATGATGTCATGATAATGTCATGATGATGGAATATCAATCTCTTCACTAAGAACATTTTCCTGAGAAAGGTTACACTTGTCAGCTTCCAGAAATCATATTTTAAAGATAGTTCGCAGGCTGCATATATACTCTCCTACGAGAATGCTTCATTCTCGCAGGATGCATTCAGCTGGGGTGCGAACTTTTCACACTGTACTCATGGTTAGGGTGCGAACATGTTCTTAAAGGAGGAAAAAAGATAAGTTCTCGATCCTTCGAGAAGGAATCTTCTAGAAGGATGAGTTGGCTTTCGAATGGTTGGCAAATTATTGACTTTCCAGATATCTTGGGATCATTGCTTATCCAAGTAACTAATCAATCTTCTCCTATATATTGAGGGGATTGCTCATGGAAAAGGTTAGAAGCAAATTAGCAAGAGATTGATTGGAGAATTAGTGCAATATTGTATGGAGGATTGATGCTACAGCAGCAAGAGACAACAGCAAGGTCATTATATGTGGTTGATTTTCTTCATGCATGAGAAAGTGTGTGTGTCAGAGCTTGGAGCCATCGAAAGGAGACCTACGACATCAAGGCTCAGGTTGTAAGTTTCNNNNAAGATGATGTCACTTTATTACATAATTCCTTGATCATATGTATAGACTAGCCATTGAATACATTAATCTACCTTTACTTCGATTGGTTTGTGTTGTTGTGATCTAAACGGTGCAAGACCATTGGAGCAAAGCTTGGAACAACAGAGATAAGGAAAGCGTTCATAAGGTATGTCCACAATCCTTACTTCTTAGTTCATTCAATAGGTTAAGTCTAGGGAAAGTGTATTATTCTGTCCTGTTTTGTTCTAGATCCAGGTGGATCTAGGGAGATTGGTCTGTGTCCGCACTCAGGAATTTATCCTTAAACAAAATTGGCGACTCCACTGGGGAAAATCACAAATTGTATTTATGGTTTCAAATTTTCTGTGGCCATTTGCTCTATTTTCCTTTTTCTCCGGATTTGTTAGTGTCTGAGTCCTCAGAATACTCTGAGAGACCTTCCGGGTCTAAAAGCCATTTTGGATTTTGCTTGATTTTTCAAAATTTTCATTAGTTTCAGGGATTCTCGCACTGTGTCCATTGACAGCCTCCGAGAACCACTGAGGTTCGCACCTTTCTTATATATTCCAGTGCGAACTGTTCGCATTTTTCATCACAGTGGCCTATGAGAACCATTGTTTCTTGCACTGTGTTACACAATAGCCTGCGAACATCTTTTTTGAAATTTTCGGATTCAAGTTTTGATTTTTGCAATAGCTGAGTAAGGTTGATTTACCTCTTTTTGACACATTGGATCACTGTCTTACATATCTTTTGCTTTCATTTGATTGTTGGATCTGATCTAGGGTTTCTAGGCTTTTCTTGCTTTGGTAACTTGACTTTCATCTCTTAGCCTTTATTGGCATTTTTCTTCTATCTGATTACTGGAGTTGAATGTGTTGTGTTGGTTAAGAATCAGTGATTGATTGGAAGTTAAGTATTTGGCATTTCTTATTTGATTGTTGGTTCGAAAGGACGATTTTCATTTGCATTGAGGAACTCCTTGGTTTGCTTTTTGTTCTTGCTTTCATTGAAAGTTTTGGTTGGGTTGTCATTGATTGTTTGGTATTGATGATTTGATTTTCTTTTCTCTGTCATTAGAGTTCTTCTTGGAAAGTGAACCACATGTTTTCTTTCAAGTTTTTGTTTTTGCTTTGTTGAAAACATTGAAAATCAAAGTTTTAGAGTATTGAAGTTTTGAAAAAGACATTTAGACATTGCTCATTGATACATGATTGTTTGCATTGGTATCTGAAAGGAAATTGAGCATTGCATTTGCATTGTAGTATTGAGATTAATTCAGAAATTGTTCTCTCTCTCCCATAACTAGGATTCATTGAATGAAAACAATTATATTTCATCATATCCTTGCATTATTTGGGTCAGAGTCACATATCATGAGTTTCATTTCCATTGCCTTTGAGTAAACACCAGCCATTAAAAACATTGCGTAATATTAAAATTGATCTAGTAACTCTTTTCTAGGGCTCTTTTACACCAACATTTAGCTAGGCTAGTGCTTTGGAGGAGGAAGAGAGACACACTCTCCAAAAGATCAAAAACACACAATAGTATCTTGAGTTAGGGAGTGTAAAATTCCATTTGCCGCATATTGTCCTGGGAAGCCCTTCTAACACAAGGGTCAAGCATTAGGTCTCATTGGTGTTGGCAAAGATACTAACCTGCTTTGTTGGCATCAGTGTAGAGATTGCATGTATTACGGGGATCACTCCGAGGTATACCCACAATTATGAGTGGAAGCCTTTGAGTTGGTTTCGGGCTTGATACCCTGCCCTTGTGTGTGGATCGGACTGACGACTGTTTCCCCAGGAAGTACTGTTGTTTGTGGTGACCTTAGTGGCTTATCTCTCTAGGTACTTACCCAAGGTGACTGTGGAGGGGAAAGTCTTCACGGTACCTGGAATTGACGTTGATCAAACTCACTCGGACTCCTTGGAGGGTATACCCACGATTATGTGTGGGAGCTTGCACCAGGGCGTAAGTCTGTTAAGCAAGTCATCAACATAACTTTTCCACCCTAGCCCCGCCCCTTCTCGTCTCGTTGTTGTGACGTTGGATTTCATCACCAACTAGTGGCTTCGATATTAGAAGGTATTGTTTGCTTGGTGATTGCTTCTAGATTTTTTTTTTACTAGTGTGTGTTGTTTGTTTCTCGTAGTTGGCCATAGGATTTTCATTGAGGAGTTTGTTACTTGTTTACAATTGCTCCTCCGCGACGTTCACGTAGGATGCAAGGTTTGTCTCTGGAACATCCGGAAGCTTCTCAACCTTTGCACACAGCAACACCTGAGGGTACCCCTGAGGACTCTCCTCGTCTAGGTGAAATTCCTCTTGTTACTCTACTGCACGTGGACATAAGTGACATTCCAGAAGTTTTTACACCACCTCCACAAGTTGATACTACTGATCCTCTTGTTGATTTTCGAATTACCAATACTATAGAGGATTATCGCATTCATCGTGGTGAACGACCTGCTATACGATTAAATCCTTCTGAAGAAACTCTTGTTACATCCTCTGAATCAACTGCTGGTCCTTCTCACGGTGTAGTGGGCCAAGATTCTTTTTGGTCAGGTAATTTTTGACGAGTCTTGTTTGGTACTGAGTCAACCCCTGTTTACAAAATCAACCCTCATGCGTCTCCTGAACCAGAAACTACACTAGCAACTACCACTTATCGTTTTGTTCTTCCTCCCGAGATGGCCCATCTCACAATTACTTCAAGTGTCCAAACCGAGATTCCTGAAACTACTATTGCACCTATCAATACCTAGCAACCTCCTGAGGTTAATCCGAATTTACCCCCTAGTTACCATGCATTGGATCCTACATTGAATGTTACTCATCCAACACCTCCACAAACCCCTGCTGGTTCTCTAGGTGGTCCTCAGTTTCCTGGGCATCCTATTCCCGGTTTCATCCCGACACTTCCTCAGTTTCCTACTGGAAATCCTAATGCTGGTAACACTATTCCGACTGTGGCACCAAACTTGCACATTCCTGTTGGTGGACAGGGTAGTACATTTCCTTTTCCTTTTCCCGGACAAAATGTTGTTACCACGCAACCTGCAATTGGTACACAACTTCCGAGTGGAAATATACCTACGGTAGGGGGACCAACATCCCCTTTTGGACAAAACATACCTCCTGAGTTGGTCCAGTATTGGCAACAACTTTTACAAAAATGTACCTCTTGCTGGGGGGCAAGCAACAGTCCCTCCTGTAGGCCAACCATATTCAGGTGTGACTAATCCTATTTGGGGATCGAGTCAAAATTCCCAATCTCAGGTCCCTACCCAAACTCGGGTTACAATCCTTGGGGCTACTACCCTATCCAGCCACCACCGAACCAACCCGGAGCTTCTCTTTATGGACAATCTGCTTATGCTCCTACTGGTTTACCAATGGGACTTCCACCCCAAATCCATCAGTATCCGCAAGTAAACCGACAGTTGCCTTTTCTTGCTACCTTGGATTTGCCAGATTTGACTAGGATTCTAAATGATCCTATTCGTCACTCTCCCCAATGGCCTGTTATTCCTGCTAAACTCCCATCAGATATTCTGAAATTTGATGGTAAGCCGAGAGAGGACCCCAACAACCATGTCATGACTTTTCATTTATGGTGTTCATCCAATTCACTCATGGATGACTCCATGCATTTGCGTCTTTTTCAACGGACCCTTACCGGTTCGGCTGCGAAGTTGTACATTGAATTGCCACTGGGTTTCTTTTCGAATTTCAACACCCTTGCAATGGCTTTTCTCACACATTACCAGTTACAGATTTGTTACAATACGGGGACTGAGATTTTAACCTCTTTCAAACAGAGTTCGAGCACTCATATCTCTGATCACATTCATGAGTGGCGAAGGCGACGATGCCTCATTAAACTTGAACTTCCTGATCAGTTACTGGCAGAGTGGTCTACAAAATCTTTTGTAAACAAAATTGGTAAAGACATTGCTATGGGTGGTGTTGTCACCGAAGAGTAGGCTATAAGTCGTGCTCAATATCTCGATCTTGTTTATTTGCAAACAGGCACTTTGTATGATTTACTACCTGATTTACCCTGTCCTAGTACTTCCAGCACTTCTACTGCTCCAGTTGCTTCACATGCAGCTGATGGTGTGATTGGGACCACTCATACCCATTCACATTCCATTTTGACTACAACCCCAAAATCCAATCCTTCTAATGTTCAAAATGCTCTGTCTCCTGCTCCTCCCACCGGTAAAACCTCTGAAGTGAACGTTGTTCAGTCTACACCAACCGGTAAAAACAAAAATAAGAAAGGGAGAGGCAAGAATAAGGAGAGTAAAAACAATAATTCGAACGAGCAAACCAAAACCCCTCCTGTTGAAGACCGGGATAAACGCAAACCATGTTATCCTTGCCTTATCTGTGGTGACGATCACTATACAAAGGATTGTCTGAGACGTGCCGAAGTTACCAAGTTCCTTCAAGGAACACCAAAACCTTCTACTCCGACTGTCTTGTCTCAACCCTTCCCATCTCAACAACAGGCCTCATTGGTCATCCATGATCAACCCTCTACCTCTACACAATCCTATGTTTGGATGTGCACCGGTGATTCCAAGAAAGAAAACATTGCACTTACCACTAGAGCTAAAGACTATACTCCTTCTAAAGAGAAGGTTGACGATACACCTCCTGATCTGGTATAGCCCTCTCCACCGAATCCACCCACAAACGGTCCTCTTCATCTCGAACGACCGAACCTTGATACAGTGATACGACCACCCCCAAAAGGTGTCGTTAAGAAATTGACATTCAATCCACATGCACGTGCAGCCCAGAACTACAGCATTGTAGAAGATCTGGCACAAGCACCTTCAGCGATGTCTGCCCTTGAAGTCCTTCAGTCTTGTCCTGCATAGCGAAGGGCTCTGTTGAAAGCCATAGGTGGAATCGATCCCACGGATACGAATTTGATAGTCTTTGACTTGGAAAACCATGTTCCAAGTTTACCCCCACAACTTGCATTTCAAATACAAGTTGTTGTTTCCAACAAAAGCATTTGTCGGACGGTTATTGATGAGGGTGCCTCTACGTGCGTAATGTCTTTTACTTGTTGGAAGGCCATTGGCTCTCCCCCATTACAGGAATCACAAAACACTTTGCGAGCCTTTAATGGCTCTGGTTTTAAGCCATACGACATTCTCCCGTCTTTGCCAGTCACTTTGGAAGGTAAGACTGTCCAGGTTGAAGTGGAAGTTTTCGATACTCCCTTATATTATAATATTCTACTTGGACGTAGTTGGGTTGATTCCATGCGTGTTGTGGTGTCAACCCTATTCTGTGTTGTACGATTTCCTCACCAAGGAAAAGTGATTACGGTTGATCAGCTTTCCTTCTTTAACGCCGATACGCATACAGGTAACGTGTCTTTCATAGCTAAAACCCCCGCAGGTTATGAGAATGTTGGAGTTGGTATTTTAAAAGATTCGTCATTAATGGGTACTTTCCCCATACCACCACCACCCGATATTGCACGCCCGTCAGTTGCATCTATTAATATGATCTCTATTGTGCCTCGTGAACTTCCAGTGTCTATTGACCCTTGGATAGTACCTGATCTTGGAGATCATTTTCGTTTCGGCGACGTCATGCCGCTAAGTCCGATTGAGTCTAAGTCCGATTGAGTCCGATTACCAAGCTATTCAATCGACAACCCCTCTTACTTATTCTTTTGATAAGTTGTCTCCTGATCCTTTCCGAGTCATTTTTCCCACTGACGAGATGATCATGTGATCCAGGTGGATATCGGTGGCCACCCACCTTCTCCAACTGGCCCAAAACATGTTTCTGGCAATTTTGGTAATTTACTATTTTTAGCAGTTTTTAACTTCCAGGGCCATTTTGAGGCCTTAAACGATGTTTTTTTGGGAAAACGGGGAGCAACATGGATCGTAGATCAATGTTGCTCCAGCCAAAAGTTGTATTTCTCAGATAGATCTTTCCAACGAGCTATCATATGCCTAAAACAGAGATCGTATGCAAAAGTT
>CBVK0102389481.1:0-10909 GCA_900067695.1 Picea abies
ACATAAATAAAATAAAATTACTAATGTAATATTCCCCAATTAAGGGGTATTGTGCCAAAATTTAGGGCTTAACAATACACCATGACAATTGCTGCACCACCTCTCTAAACGTGTGCCTCCTTCTACTGCAACTGCAGTTGTTGCTCCTCAAACTTGTGCCCTCCTTCTGCTGAGTGAGAGTGTGTACAAATGAGATAAGGCATCACCTTATTATACTTATTCTTCCAGTGAAATTTTCCCATAGGTTCGACTTGTCTTTTCTGGAAAATATAATTTACTTTGACTTTTTCTGGTAGGGTTGACTTCCCTTTCTGGGGTTTTCTATTTTTTTATTATTACTCTCCTTGGGCCGACTTCTCTTCTAGGGTTTTCACTCATTTTTTTAATGGTTCTCTTACTTCTAGAATATTCTATTCTAAGTAAAAAGGTTACACATGGAGTTTAATACCTCCCACAACTACCAAAACATCAACACCTATGGCTATCAATTTTTAAATAGTGCAACTAAGTTGCTAAGAAGTGTCAGTCTTGTCAAGTATTTAGCAAGAATAAGTGTGTCCACCATCCTCCATTGCACCTTGTCATTTCCATTGGTCCCTTCACCAAGTGGAAAGTAGATTTTATGGCGTGTCAATTTACCTCTACTAATGGTCAGAAGTACATTATTGTGGTTATTGACTACTTCACTATGTGGGCAGAGGCTATGAAAATCTTCATAAATGATGACACTACATCGACCCTTTTTATATCCATTCATGTTATTGTTAGGTTTGGTGTGCCTTGAGAGATCATTATAGATCATGGTTTTCATTTTCAAAATAAAATGATGATGGAATTAGCTACTAAACTGGGTTTTCAACAAAAAAACTTATCACCATACTATCCTTAGGCTAATGTTTAAGTGGAATTTATTAATAAGGTGTTGAATACCATGCTCCAAAGGAAAGTGAATAAGAACAAAATCAATTGGAATTTGATGATATTTTCCACTCATTGGGAATACTCAGACCTTATTTAAAACTTAAAACTTCCATCGGTTTCACCCCATTTCATCTTGTGCATCGAGTGGAGGTAGTTCTCATGATTAAATGTGAGATCCATTCGTTGAAATTATTTGTTGAGCTCTTAACCAATACCTTAGCTAATGAATAATGCCTTATGTATTTAGAACACCTCAACAAGCATTGTCAAGAGGTCGTTATAGCCAATAATATTCATAAGAAATGCATCAACGCTCAATACGATAAAAATGTTAGTCCTCATTTCTTTTCTAAAGGAGACTTGGTCTTGGTTTATGATTAGGACCATGATAAATTGGGGGCGGACAAATTTAAACTATGTGGCACAATCCTTACATTGTGTGATGTATTTTACAAAAGGGAGCTTATGAGATCATTTATTTTGAAGGTGCCCCTTTGGATGAGCACTGCAATGGGTTATATCTCAATAAATATTATGCCTAAGCAGTAATGTCTAGTGACACGCTTGTACATGTTGTATATATGGTTTTGCTTCATTTTATTTTTTAATATGGTTTTTGGTTCATGCTTATCATGCTTTAATATTGATTGGTATATGTTTTCATACACACCTATGTATGTAGGATTTGTCGATGGTACTAGTTGATACACTTGAAACATCGCTTCCATGACTTGGGTGATTTTTTATCCCACCAACTAGCTTGTGAACTTAAGTTAAATTTCTCTTGGTCCTACGACCAACAATGTCATCGACTATAGTGCCATCATTGAGCTTCTTTTAGAATCCATTACTCTTGGCATCTTACATATGGTTGTCCACTTGGATTTCCAATTAGTGGTGTCACAACTAAATAATGTCTTTCACATAAATGATCCTACACTTGTTTGAAAGTATTTACGAGTGACACTTCTTGAGCATCATTTTGAGTTTATTACTTATTTACATGTCCCAAGAATGTATAATTTATTGGTTGATTCATTAGCTAAATATGTTATCGATTAGGATTTATTATATTAAAGATCATTAAACCATGCATGTACAATAATCATGGAAATTAAATGAAAACACATCATTTTGCAAACATAACTAGAACTAAAGACATATCTATATATCACAAAACATGTATCATGTCCAATGTATGTCAATTCCAATATAAAAAAATGGGTTTTACAACCTTTGATGACATAAAAAATCCCTATATCAGCTAGTACAAAAAAGAGAGTATCATGAAGACTACTCCTTAGGTTTTAAAGTTGCATGTGTATCATGGTAGAAAACAACCATTGTGGCTAAACTTTGTAGCTATCACAATATAGATTGTTGTGTTCCCACCACATGCCTCTAGAGTTGTACCAAGACATCCTCTACATGAGTCATGGATACTCACATGGTCCAACCCTCAAGGTTCCTTCGAACATATCGAAGCACCTTGGTGGCCTTTATTGTGTCCTCGTCCTCCTCTAGTTTCTCCCCCTCTCTGACTCTTCAATGGTTTTGGGAAAAACAAGTTGGGAACACTAGACATATACATATGTGTCATCATAACATGTTTTGTTGGTGACACTGCATAAAAAATAATATATATACTTTTTCAAAATCTTGAAACTTAAATGCCATTTGAAAATGCCAAAAACATTTGGAAAAATTAAAAACAAGACTAGTCTCATCAATGGGGCACCATTGGGATCCAAGGGGTAAGGCCTACTCTAAATCATGCTGACATTTTGTCTTGGCATAGTGGAAATGATCAATAACTATTATTTGTTGGCCTCACTAGTCAAGGAAGTATTGTCCAAAAGTACCCATGGGTAGTCCTCCTCCAAGCCTAGCCACAAGGTCATTTCATCTCCATAACTTAGACTCTATAGGCCTAGTCAAAGGATAAGAAATGTGGGGAATCATGGATAGAACTATCTCAACAAAGAATGAGCACAAGATGCTCACATATCCAAACAATTTTTTTCTCCTTTCCCTACAAGAAATCAATTGGTCCCTCATGTTGACCACCAACCCTAAACACCAGTCATTAATAGTGGGCCTCAGACACTCAAATCCATACTGCATCAAGGCCCAGAAAGTGATATGGGTGGAAGTGGCTCCCATAATCCAGGTTACTAGAAACTTGATCACCTTGAGCCACAAGCCCTAGATGGCCCAAACTAATAGCTAATTGTTGCTCTTTTGAATATCTTCCACACAATATTTATGAATGTACTCTCTCACTATCCTAGTAGATCCACCTCTACCACCTCCTTTTAATACTAGTGACAACCCTCATTAAGGTATCCTTGTCAAGAAATAGATGTCCTCCACATATAGATGTAGAGTCTCCTAGCTAATAAAAAAATACTCGATCATCGAGATCTCAATACTCAATAAGTCTTTCTAGCAACATAGCATGCCTTTGCATATTTGGATTCTTGAAGAATTTTAGGATTCCACAATAATGAAGAGAACTCAAGGTGTCTTGATATAATAAATCATCCTTAAGATATTGTTCATTCTCTCTTCCCTTTCACATGATCATTGTGCCGGGATCTGCACGATTCATATAATAAGCAAAAATCAATGGCATTTCTAGATTTTTCTTTTTTCATAATTTAGGGCTTGATCGTGCTTTTTCTTGTGGATAGTGGTGAACACTCATGGGTTTTTCTTTATGGACCCATGATTAGAGATATCTTCTTGTCATTATACATGGCCAAACTCGCAAGCATGCACACACACTTCAAACAGGGTTTACCACCGATAAAAATCCCAAAAAATTGAAATTCAAAGAGATGAAATGAAAGAGCATGAGATGAGGGCTTGTGAGGTATAAATGGATCAAAATTATTATGATGGGTGCTCCCAAAATCTGCACTAGAAGTTTTGAGGTAAAATAGTTTTTCTCCAATATAGTAAAAATTGCATTAGTAAAAATATAAAAACGAATTGTTTTTCACCTATTTAACCCATTTTTCTCTAACTTTTGGCATAAAAACCATTTTTCAGCCCTTTTTCGCATATATTTATGAATTTGATGTAGTCTATCATCCTTTAACCTTTGAACAAGGTGTTTTCATAGGTACATGACTTAAGAGACAATTTTTTTTTCATTTATATGCATCAACTTTCATGACTTTTCAAGGTGAATGTTTTGACGACCATCATATAGTAATAGGTTCTTGCCTTGCATTGTGTATTATTAATCTTATTTTTTTGACATTATGCCCCAGGGTATAGCCTATCAAGTTGTGGTTTTACAAATCCATATATATTGTGAAGCTACAAATTCTTTGGTAGTGTCTACCCTTCATGGTTTGTTTTAGTTAGCACCTCTTTTGCCATTTGGTGCCCTTGTTGAATCTTTATTACATTCCCTAGGAACCATATTAACCCCACCATGATTGTGAGTTTTAAATTGCATGCTTCTTTCTCATCTTTGTTTTCCTATTTCCTTGTGGGCTCTTGTTATTTTGTTTGATTTGCACTTGCATTGCTTATTGATACTTGCACACTTGTGTCTAATTCTCCATTGTAGTTCGCTTCCTTATGCTTATAGATATTGCATTCACTTTTGTTGCTCTCCATTTGCATCAATTGTTTATGCACTTAGACCCCTATCCCTAGAGGAGACATGCTTATGAGTGTACACAACTTGCTTAGTACCTTTTCTTTCTTTCTTTTTCATAGGTATGTTTCATGCGCTTGGAACATAGTTGCACATATTGTAACACTTGTTTCCTCCACTATATTCTATCATTCTTTTATTCTTTTTTTGAGATTTATATAACATGAAAAATACAAAAAAAGAACATAAAAAGGGGGTGGAGAATTTGGATCTCTATGATTATGTGATTTAGGTGGAAAACATCATTTTTTGTAGTTTTTGTCACCCTTGAACAAAGTACTTGTTTTGAGTCAATTTATTATAGTTGGGTTTTGGTATTTCCTTAAGAGTTGTACCATGGTTTTAAGTTTTTCAGTCTTTTGATTGGTTATTCTTCCAATCCTCATGGAGCATACCTCAATGCCTTGCATGTTGATGGTTTCTATCATTGATCCATTTTGGTGTCAATTGTTTCCTAGGTCATCATTGTGCCATTTTAATGTTCAAGTGAACTCTTTGTCCTATTTTTCCCATTCCTTACATGTCTTTGACTGTCCATTCCCAATGTCAAGTTGTACTTAGTGATGCGATCTCTCAAGCCACTATCCCAACAATCAAAACAATTGTTCCTATCTCATGTCAGTTGATGAGGCATGTTTTAATGCCCTCCTTTAGACATATCACTTCCGATCAACTTTGATTCATTATCATAGGAAATGGATTTAGAGACCCTTATAGTACCTTAAAGCTAGTAGTCATCAGTGGAAAATTCCCTTGCATTCACCAATGGGTATGCATCACTAACCCCCGATCAGTTGATTATTCAAGTGTTTGACATCAACACATATATTCATCCTTTCTAGAGTGTGATAAGTACCTTGGTTCCCATTCTCATCATTAGTGGGAGACCTTGCATCTGTCAATGGCATACCTCAAGCCAATGATCAAACAATTTCTCCCATTTTTGACTTTAGATCATTATTCACATTGTGAAGATTCATAGCTGTTGTGGTTTTTTATTGAAGACCTTGGGTTATGGCGACATCCCTATTTGGTGCTATCACTTGACTTTATCATAAAATACCACTCTCTCATGGGTACCATGGAGGACTAGTTTGCATGTTTCACAGCTCCAGTAGTTCCCCTGATAAACACTAAGATGTAGATCCACTTTGTATGTTCTTGTGGTTACCATATTAAGTGATCATGATTGTTTTCACTTGAGCATGGGTATGCCCACTTCGGGAATTGTTTTTTATCTAATACTCAGGTCTTTTCTTTCCATGTACCTTATGGATCCTTATTTTTCTAGACTCCTCCTTGGATTAATTGTCAATATTCTCTTCACTTTATAATGTATTTCGACCATCATCTCCACTTTTGACCTCACACATTAGGTGTATCTATTGTACTTATATTTGGTCACCCTTGATGAAATTGACTAATTCAAGCCACTTACACATTTTATGCCAAAATTGGCAGAACATCTCCGAATTTATTTTAGTCCTTTACTACACACTTGTAGGTATTCGTAGTAATAGTCACGAGCTTGTGGGTTCTCTTAGTAAAATTCATGACCAATTCATGTCTCTTCAATACTAAGCCCGTCACAAATTGTGCATAATGCATAGGCCTTGAGTGGAAACTATGCATGTCTAACACTTGTATGACATCCATTTCACTCTTCCTCAACCACATCGCCTCCCTGCTCATACAAGTAATAGGTCATGGGTTGAGGAAATACGTGACAAGATAAGGCACCAAAACTCTAAAGAAAGTTCAGGATTTTGTCTAATCTCCTTTTCCCGTAGTTTTGTCTTTGCTTGAGTAGAACCAACCTTTGGTTCTCCAAGTGGCAATTTTGTGTAGAGGTTGTTTGGCCATCCTTTAGTTGCTTTACTAAAGTAATACTCCGATTAGATTGATGGAGAGATGAGTACATTTGGATAAGGACAAGAGGACCTAAGCTTTGGTGAAGGAGGTGTTATAGCAACGTTCTTCTACACACTTTTTTCACTTTTATTTTATCCCTCCACTTTGATTCTTATGCATTTTGTCAAAAATATTGTCATGCATTAATGATAGGATTGGTAGGAGTTTGATTTAATTGAAGATTATATAGGGTGTTATATTTTTCAAATCTTATTGCTTATTTGGAATGCCAATTTGTAAACGAGAAAGGTTGTGGTTATTTTATTTGTGTGCAGGTTGTCAAAGATTCTAGAAATGTGATAGGATGGACCAAGCTACTCACATGGAAAAGGAAAAATGATTGCTAAACAAGTATTTATTTCTATCTTCCTTGTAACATTCCAAGTTAGGAATATGAACCCTAGCGAAAGATAAGTAGTGGTCTATCCCGCTATCTATCGATGAGCTCAACCCCCTCACCAAGGATCTACTTTGGTGTAGGTAAATTCCCATCAACAATATCAAACAACCAAAAAACATCTATTTAATGGACATGAAGAGGTTGGAAAAAAACCTGCAAAGAATGACACCCTAACTTTGGAAAAAGGCTTTTGAGAAGATCCATGGTAAGCAATTAGTTTCAATCCACACCCATATTTGTAAATTATTTTGTTTGTTTTATATTTATCTCTATTTATTGTAATAATAAATATATTTTCATTTATGTTTCACAAAGGTGGACATAGCGGATTTCCACGAGGTATGAAGTGATAGTCCATCCAATTCAATCAACTTCCTTACTATGAGCACCTACAAATAGCCCATTTGTTTGAAAAAATGGATATTCGAAATAATGTCACATAATGCTTATGGAGAATTTTAGATGGAAGGAACAAGAAAGAAAAAAATGCTAAAGTTATAAGTGACATTGAGGAATCCAATGTAATGCAACATTTGACTCATTCTTATAGTGAGGGGAAACCAATCAAATTTCCATGCTTATCAATGGAGAAATACAGTGAAGTTGTAAAAGAGGTTATAGTTGGGAAGATAAGATTTCTGACTAGTTTTACTTCGAACACAAATATTATATTCACAAAAAAAAGTAATTGTAGTGGGGGAAAACTCATGATTGACATACCTTTATTAAGCTTTTCCATTTTCTAATATTTATGATCTCGTGTTGATTACATTATTTACTATTAATAGATGTTTGTTTCTAATCAATATTAAATGATAATTCTTTCTTCCTTGTTACAATATGTTCTACCTCTTTATCTCCCAAATAGCTTTGACAATAGCATAAAGCAAGTCATATATGATATCAACATCTACATGAGATAAGTGAAAAGTTATAATTGAAATGTTACTTATAGACCTTGTTGATATTTGATTTAGTTCTATTGTATAATATTTTGTTGACATATGATTTTCTTGCATGTGTAGGTGTTACATGCAAAATTTGCACACTACCTAGTGTCGTACTAAGTGTCATACTTTCGTCACTATTCTATTTAGTGTCACACTTATGTATAATTGCATCGTTGAGGGTTTTAATATTAAAATGACACTTTCCTAAGAGACACATTCATGTTTTACCAACTTAGACACCACGAGACACCAGTGTTTCACTTCCCTAGTCAATATGGAGAAGAGAACATCATTTTTTGAAGGTCAAACACTTGATTTGTACCCTAGGTTTGACTTGGTTGGAAGGGTGACGCTCCCCTGTTCATGTCTAGAGGGCCTTAGTCCTTGGGTGACACTCCCTAGACCACTATTAGGGGGCATCAGTGACACTCTATCTCAAGCATTTGGGGGGACATTAGTTAATTATGTCTAACTCCACCTTTATCTAAGGGCGATCTTCCAAGATCTTTCGGTGGTTAAGGATGAGTGATGACTCATACCCTCGAGTCACTCAACTTCCCTTCCATTAAGGGGTTCCAAATCCTAACTTAAGGAGAAAATATCTTAACCTTACTTTCATTTGCTAATGGTGGTTGAACTTTCCAAATCATGTATAAGCAACACCACCCATGGGGGAAAGGGAGTTGAATTCTATATAAGGGGTGAAACTTTTGATCTTAAGAGAAACTATGGAATACATGTGTGTACATCCAAGGGCTTGAGGAAAGAAGGCTTGGAAGATTGGTGCCATCATCCATATGTAAGTTTCCACTTATGATGAATAAACTTGGCATGTTCCTTTCAATTGTTGTTTGTGCATTTGTTTAATGATTATGTCTAATCATGCATAGATAGATTAGCCTTTGTCTAACAAGATCTAGTAGAAGTAGAGTTGTTTGTGTCCTATTCTTGCAAATTCCTTTTATCATTGAGAATCTTGGAGCAACAAGGTCGAGATTTGGAGCAACAAGGAAAAATATCAGACTTAAGGTTAGTCTAAATCTCTCCTTCAATCTATAGGATTAAAAGATTAATCTAAAAGGAAGTGAGCCACCATTTGTTTTGAATCTATCTCTGGTTATGTTTTTAGTCTAAGGAGAATTGAACATGTCTGCAGGGTGGATTTCTCACAATAGTAGGTGGTTGCCATCTAAATAAATCCATAAAGAATAAATTAGGTATTGGAAGAGAGGAATTCATTTCCTAATGTGTGAAATGAAAAATTGTCTACCTCCAAGGTTTTTCAATGCACAAGAACATTACCTCATACACCTAGTTAAGAAGGTTGAAATATGTGGATCTATTCAGACGAGGTTAATGTGGTTGGTGGAGATGCACTTGAAGGCATTAACATAATTTGTTAGAAAAATATCACATTCCAAGTGCTTAATGGTTGAAGGATTTATGGTATATCAATCCATGATGTATGTTAGTGATTATCTACCCTAAGTAGCAGTTGATATTAACATGTCTCTCCTTTGGGACATCAATTCCGACAAAAAAATTGAAGGGGAGGTGTTGTTGGGAAAAGGAAGATGGAGAAAAGTGAAAGGTGGTAGACTTTATTGTAATTACTATCTTTGTACATGTATTATTAAGCTGGATTGGTACCTAAATCGAAAGTTATTTCTCCATCCAGGCAATGAAGAGAGGGATGCACTACATTTATACATTTCAAATAATCACAATTGAATGAAGTTAAGGATAAAATGATGTAACAAAGATAACCATAGTTTACCATGAAGTGAGGTGAATTTTTTTTAGAATATCATATGTGGATAAGGATATAAATTCGATGCAAAAGAATATTGATCTAGCATATGATGCAAAAGATAAAAAGGTGAGTATTACCCATTGATTCCAATTTTTATTTTTTGTTTATGTTTTTTTTTGGTCCCTTAATTTTACTCATACATATAGTTATCAATTGATAATGCATTTTTAAAATGTTGATCTTGGAGGTGAAACATCACAAAGCTATGTGGTACAATGGAATAAAATATCGCAATAAACTATTGGATGGTAATAAGAAAACCCATGACATCATGATAACTACAATTTTCCAAGTTACTAATATTTCCCACTTGGGTGACTGACATTCAATCACATATAATTTGAGATACTATGGCTATCTGGAAGATATACTTGATATAGACATCAAATCCTTCAAAATAGTTATAGTCTATAAGATCATGTGGTACGTATTGTTGCTACAAGGCAATGAAAGAACTATTATTGATCATGACAATGGGCTTACCATGATTAATACTATTAGGTATGATTCAAGTAAAAATCCTCATGTCCTTCCAAGTCAAGGTGAGTACGTATTTTACTTACCAGTTTTAGTTAGAGTAGTTAGTTAATTTGTTGTTACATATGATCCAATAGGATGGCCTATAAAGTATGTTCTATAAGAAGATGATCATGAAGATGACCAAAAAGACACAGGAGTGTTGGAAGAAGTGTTGGAGTAAGAGGTTCATGAAGTTGACCATCCAATAATTGACTCACATCCTATGGATCATGTAGATGAGGATGACTTGGTGCTAGACATCCCAAACATGGTTATGGACAATTATTTCAATTAATCTAAGGGCTTGGATACAAATTATGATCTTGATGAGTCAAACACTAAATTGGATTAAGGTCAAGATCAATATGAGATAGATATTAGTAAATCTTATATAATAAAGTGTTTCCAAATGGATTTTTCTTATTGTCATTATATTTCTATATACAAATAGTTTTATAATGTTTTCCATCTTATTGATCTTTGTTAAGTGTTTTTTTATGATGTTTTTGAACCATTGTTATAAGTCATAAATGTAGTAGTGTTACGAGGAAAATCTCTCTATGGCTAGGGGAAAACCACAACAGACGGAAATGAATGTAGAGATCAACTCTATTCTCAAGTATGTTATATAAACAAATATTCTAGCAAGACAAGATAAAAGGCCTACCTCATCTAGATGTTCGATGAAGTCCACCATTGAGCACTTGACCCAAAGCAATATA
>CBVK0102389574.1:0-10798 GCA_900067695.1 Picea abies
TCCATGTAAATGTATCTGATACACTAGAATTCTGTTGCAACCTTTGAATGAGAGTCCACACTTTTTCTTCATTCTTCCATTCATCTCTTTATTTTGTTATGAAATCAGGTTGGATGATAGATATAACACAAAGAAATGCCTCAACATCTTCATCCTTTCTTGAGAGTGCATATACCACGTGCATCTACCATGTGCATCTACCACAACATTTTGCTTCCCTTTTTTGTAGATGATTTCAAAATCATAACCCAACATCTTGGTCACCCATTTTTGTTTTTCTTCTAAAGATATTCTTTGTTACAAGAAGTATTTAAGACTGTCATGATCTGTTTTGAACTTGAAGTTCCTACCTATTATGTAAGGGCACCATTTCTTCAATGCATGTAGTATTTCCATCATTTCCATCTCATAAATTGGTTTGTGTAAGTCCTTTCCCTTAAGTGGCCGACTTTCAAAAGCAAGGGGCCTTCCTTCTTTCATTAGAACAACACCATCTTGCATTAGAACAACACCAATGCCATTTCCTGAGGCATCACATTCCACAATAAATCATTTTGTGAAGTCTGGTGTGGTCAAGATAGGAGCTTTGCACATCGCCTCTTTAAGTTGTTCAAAATCTTGAGTTTCCTCTAGAGTCCATGAAAATGCATCCTTCTTAGTTAATGCCATTAAAGGTGTTTCTATTTTTCCATAGTTTCGAACAAACTTGCGGTAGTAACCTGTCAAATCCAAAAATCCTCTAAGATTATTCAATTTTTTGGGAATTGACCAATCCATCATGGCCTTACTCTTGTTAGGGTCTACCTTGAAACTTTCATGAGATACAATATGACCCAAATACTCTACCTCCTTCACCCCAAAGAAACATTTGGATGGTTTGGCATATAGTTGTTGCTCCTTTAGTAGTTGTATCACCTTGTCAACATTTTGAACATGATCCTCCCAAGACTTGCTATAGATTAGTATATCATCAAAAAATACTAACACAATTTTTCAAAGAAAGGGCTTGAAAATGGAATTCATCAACCCTTGGAATGTGGAAGGTGCATTCGTAAAGCCAAGAGGCATGACCAAAAATTCATAATGTGGAAGGTGCATTGGAATGTGGAAGGTGCATTCGTAAAGCCAAGAGTTATGAATGTTGTTTTTGGGATATCTTCTTCCTTCATTCTAATATGATGATACCCTGAACGAAGATCCAAATTTGTGAAGTAAATTGCTCCATGTAGTTCATCTAACAATTCATGAATCATCAATGACGGGAATGGAAAATTTATCTTTAATGGTGATCTTGTTGAGCTCTCTATAATTTTGACACATACGCTAAGAGCCCTCTTTCTGGAATACCATTACCATCGGTGCAGAGTAATAACTTTGGCTATGTCTAATAATTCCATCCTCTAACATTTCTTTAACCATACGCTCAATTTCACTCTTTTGGGCATAAGGGTATATGTAAGGCCTGATGTTAGGAGGAACACTCCCAGGAATTAGGTGAATAACATGATCATGATTGCAAGTAGGTGGAAGACCTCTAGGAATATATCCAAATACTTTGGAATGCTTATCAATATTCCCTTGGATATTTAGGGGAATGGATGGCTTAGATGTTTGAACATATAGTGAGCATAGTTGTACAATTACACCCTGATGCCCCTTTTTCAATAATTTTTTCATGCCATTAGAGCTTATCACCTTATGGAGTTTCCCCGTGATACCCCTTAACTCAATTTCCTTTCCTTCCAATGAAAATTTCATGAAAAGTTCTTGAAAATTAAAATCCATTGTTCCCAATGATTGTAACCATTAGACTCCTAGTATGAAATCAACACCATCCATGGGTATAGAAATCATTGGACTATTCATTAGATATTCCCCCATAGCAAGATTGATCTTATGGCATTTTCCTAAGCAATTGATAGTTCCTCCATTTTCAATCATTACTTGAAACTTTGGCATTGGATATATAAATCAATTGAGAGATTTGGCTAATTTATAGTGAATGAAATTATGAGTACTACCAGAATCAATTAGGACTATTACCTTTTTTTCTTTTTGATATATCCTTCGATCTTGAGGATTTGAGGAGTGCTAATTACAACCGATGCATTACATGATATGGTGGGAGTCAACTCTTTAGAAGAAATCTCATCTACGTTTTCATCTTGAGAGGGTTCTTGTTCTTGTTCTTCTTCCTCTTCACAATCTATGTAGAATAGTTTCTTCTCACCACACTTATGTCCCTTACTGTACTTGTTGTCACAATTAAAGCACAAAGATTTTTCTTTTCTTTTCTCTAATTGTTGAGGTGTCAATCTTGTAGGTTGAGGTGGTTTAGAAGAATGAACATTATTCTCTCGATAGATGTTAGGAGTGGTCCTTCTAGTAGCCATAGACATATTTTTACTTTCAACATTTCTCGCCACCTTGAACGCATTCTCCAATGATTTGGGTTCCCAAAGGTGAAAATCATGTTGAATGTTATCCTTTAAATTTCCTATGAATACATCAATCAGGTGCTCATCTCAAATAATGTTACCTTTATATTCAATCTTTGTGAGTTCTCAATGTGCTCTGCAACTGAACCCTTTTGCTTGAGATTTATCAATTGGATGAAGAAGGTATTGCTCCTTGTATCCTCATAGTGTGATATCATTTCTTCCATGAAAATTGTTCAAGTGACAAGTGATTTGCGAGGAAAAAGCCATCAATACCACACAAAATGATTAGGTTCTAAATATAAATATGCAATTCATACCTTTTTTGTGTGTGGCACATCGTGTAGATCAAAGAAATTCTCCATCTGGAGTATCCATGTGATTGGATCCTTTCCATCAAACTTCCTCATATCAATCTTAGGAAAGTGGTTGGTCTTCAAACCAAAGTTGGAGTTTCTCTAGTCTTGATTGATCTTCCTTGTGTCCTCATCATGAATTTCATGGGATTACCAATTCTTGTGTCCTCATCATGGAGGAACTATCAATTGCTTAGGAAAATGCCAATCATGGAGGAACTATCAATTGCTCATGGAGGAACTATCAATTTCCTCATTTCCTCATTATAGCCTCCTCATTTCCTCATTATCGCTATGACTTATTATAGCGATATAAAGTTCTTCAATGGATTACCAGTCTCATCACTGTTCTACTACACTGTGCTGCTATGTCTGCATCAGTGTCTTTTGCACACTCCTTACTCTTTCTATTCTTTTGCCTTTTATTCTCTCTACGCCATGTCCCTTCAATGCACCATTCCCCTTCTGTACATTTCTGTTGTTGCGCTCTGCCTCCTTCTTCACATCTTAATCACACCCAATAGCAACAACATTGATCTCTTCTTCGTTCTTCATTCTTATAGTTTTTGTGCTCCTTGTGCATGCAATATGCGCGATGTTCTTGCATCTCCTCCTCATGTCGAGTACTCTACCTGATCATCATTGCAACTCTTCAGCTTCTCTAGCGTTTCACCCCACGCGTCCAACATCACTGGGTGTTATGCTAAGATTTCTTAGCCTGTATGGTAGTTGAGACTCTTCGTCTTCTCTATCATAGTCGAGCTAATCCTCTCTGTTGCAGTTACAGGCTTCAATGCTCATCCATCTATCAATCGCCTCTAAGAATAGTCTTAAATTACTGGAATATGCCTCGAGCCTCTTCATCTTCTCTAGCAATCATACTGAGGCCTCTTCAAGTCCTCTGGTAGAAACCATCAGTCGTTTCTAGCAGTTACACCGGGAAGTGCAACAATATCCCTCCGATCATATTCACGTTCACCTGCACCATTGGATGGAGCTTGTAGGGTCTTGCGTTTAATTCGACGTTTCGTATTTTGGTATTTCAGGATTCCTGTGGTTAAGGTTTCTTTACACTTCACGTACTGATCCCCGAAACTCCGAAATTGAGATTGGTTGCACTAGCTCCTTCCTCCATCTTCCGCCGATGTGACCAATGGCTATGGCCATAGGCTGAGCCAAAACATGTTTCGCATTTTGACAATCCTTTTGTGAGGCATCTCGACTCTCCAAGTCGCGATCTACGAAACTCTGAAAAAGGAGCTTGTCACTTCAATATTTTCTCTACAGCTCTTCGATGATGTGATCATCATCGATGACCGAGCACTTATCCATAAAGCACTTTCGCGATTTTGCAATTTGGCATTTCGACATCCTTGATGCGAAGATTTCTTTATGCTCTATGCTCGATCCCCAAAACTCCGAAATGGAGCTTGCCCTTTCGAGTTCTCTTCCACATTTCTTTGACAATGTGACCACTGGAATATGACCCCTCTCCAATCACACAAGAGTTTCGATCTCCAGATAAAAAATCCTCGATCCGTGGTGATCGGATGACTATCCTCTGCCCCGATACTTCAGCCTTCGGGAATTTGGGGGAGTGATAGAGTTAAAAATCCCACAGAAAAAACTCCCAGAGTGAGGTCAGTCTTGCATCACTCGATGATGTGTCATGACCCGAGTGGTTGTCATGTGTCACTCAGAATTTTGATTTCCAGTGGCCTGAAATTCCAAATCAACTTGACACTTGTCGTTTTCTGATTGTGCCACGTGTCATAGTCTTCGACCTGTCCTTTCAGACGTGGTTTGCCACATTCACCTCCTGGATCTGTCGGCCCAGATCACTTCACGATTTTGCATATCGTAATTTCGGCATTCTTGATGTGAATGTTCTTCACTTCCAAGTCTTGGTCTGCGAAACTCCGAAATGGAGTCAGATCAACTTTTCGGCTTTTTGCACTTCGCAACTTCGGGAATCCTATGATGAGGAGTCTCAAAACTTGATTCCTCCATCTCTCGATATCCGAAACTATGAAATAGATTCAGATCAACAGTCCAGATCAAACTTCGATCTGACGGCTAAGGTTATTTCGCGATTTTGTGTATCGCGAGTTCGAGAGGTTAGGGAACCCCGTTCCTTTGACTTTCTTGTCAGCGAAAGGATGATCTTTCGCCACGTATCCTTCTTGGATCAACGGTCCAGTTTTTTCCTCGATCCAATGGTTGAGATTATAACATGGTTTAGCATATCACGATTTCGCATTTCACGACTTTGAGACTCCTGTAGTAAGAGTTCTTGACATCCCCAACTCCCGGTATCTGAAATCCCGATATCCGAAACTGTCTCCTGCTTTCAGGATTTCGGTGTTTCGCATTTCGTGATTCTGGGACTCTTGTGGTGAAGTGTTTTGACACTTCAACTCCTGGTATCTGAAACTCCAAAATGGATTCAGATCAACGTATTCTGATGTTTTTCATTTCACCGTTTCAACATTCTTTTCGTGAGTTTCTTCCTTGAATCCTCCACTGCCCGGTCTGATATTTCCATGCAATTATCCGTGTGCTACTCTACCTATTTACCATCAAATAAACAAGAACACTCTTGCACTCTTCGTGCACCTTTACACTATCTCTTTTGAGCTTATGTTGTCCCTGTTTTTCCATCGCTGCATACTTTGATCTTGCCATCAATGACAAGCACACCTTCCTGTAAACATGCCAACAATATCCTACTTTGGCATTGATGGCAACCCTGAATGATTGTGCTCATCTGTTTGGACCTCCAACTATAGCATCCAGTCCGGACCACTCCTTTTATCCTGCTTTGACATCAATGCCAAAGAAAACATTCTCCCCCTGAGTTGTTGCAATATTTTTAGGAGGTATCAGATATTCAATCAATACAAAGCTCCCCCTAATAGGATGGACTCTCTTAGGTGTGAGACGGGATGACACCCAACTTCTGTCAGAGATATTCAAATGGTGTCTTGGCTAGGGGTTTAGTAAATATGTCTGCAATTTGTTCTGTGGTTGGAATGTAATGGAGCTGAACAACCTTATTGGTGACTTTCTCTCTCAGAAAATGGTATTTTATGGGAATATGCTTGGTCTTGGAGTGGAATACAGGATTCTTAGACACACTGATGGCACTAGTGTTATCACAATGAATTGGGATCAGTGCAACGTATTTTACCTCCAAGTCTGCAAGTGTCTGAATCATCCATAATACCTAAGTGCAACATGTAGTAGCAACAATGTACTCTACCTCTGTAGTTGATAAAGAAATGGAACCTTGCCTTTTACTAAGCCATGCTACTAATGAGTCACCCAGGAAGAATGCTCCTCCACTGGTGCTTTTTCTCTCACCAACACAGTTTTCCCAATTTGCATCTGAATAAGCAGTTAACTGAAAATTTTGATTTTTGGGATACCACAAACCATAAGTCATTGTTTCTTTCAAATACTTGAATATCCTTTTGACAGCTTGGAAATGACTCTGTTTAGGTGCAAACTGATGTCTTCCTACTATTCCAACAACATGCATTATGTCTGGGCAAGATGCTGTGATGTACAACAGGCTACCTATCATTGACCGATATGAACTTTGATCAACATCAGGTGAGTCATCATCCATGCTTAATTTGCATCTAGTAACCATAGGTGTACCCACAGGTTCAATTTGAAACCTTTTCAACATTTCTCTTAGATATTTTTCTTGAGAAATGAGCATCCCTTCAGATCTCTGAGTAATTTGCAAACCATGAAAAAATGATAGTTCACCTATCATAGACATTTCAAACTCGGACTCCATGGCAGAAGCAAACCATTTTACCAATGAATCCTTATTACATCCGAAGATGATGTCATCTACATAGACCAACATGATGAGAAAATCATTATATTCTGTTTTGATATATAGATTGCTGTCAAATGTTCCTCTCTTGAACCCTTTGTCTTTGAGATACGTATCCAGTCTGTGATACCAGGCTTGAGGAGCTTGTTTTAACCCATATAAAGCTTTCTTCAGCTTGCATACTAAGTTAGGGTTATCAGATAGTTCAAAACCCTCTGGTTTCATATAGACTTCTTCATTTAAATCTCCATTTAGAAAAGATGACTTGACATCCATTTGATAGACTTTAAACCTTTTATGACAAGCATAGGAAAGAAATATTCTGATAGCTTCTAACCTTGCTACGGGCGCAAATGTTTCATCAAAATCTAGTCCTTATATTTGAGCATAGCCTTTACAGACCAATCTTGCTTTGTTCCTCACAACTTTTCCCTGCTCATTCAACTTATTCTTAAAGATCCATTTGGAACCAATGATATTTTTACCTTCCGGTCTATGAACCATCTCCCACGTATTGTTTTTCTCAATCTGATCAATTTAATCATTCATTGCTTTAGCCCAATGGTCATCTTTGCTAGCTTCATTAAATTTCTTGGGTTCCAGCATGGATATGAAATCTATATGTGATTTCTCGATGTTTTTGATTATCTTTCTCCTGGTTTGTACACATTTGTCTTTTTCACCAATTATCTGACTTGAAGGATGATTCTTTTGAGTGATTCTGGAGGAGGAATTTGAAGTTGCCTGCTGACTTAAGTCTGTCTGAGTATCTGTGTCTTCATCTGATTCAAAGTCTTCGTTTTCTGATTCTTGGACATGTTCATCTTCAGCTTTAACTGTGTCCTTTTTAGAAGACTCATTATTGTACACCTCTCTTGCTGGGATTCCTTCGTCAAATTTTACGTTAATACAGTCAACCATTTTATGCAGTCTCTTATTATAGCATCTGTATCCTTTACTATTTGTAGCATATCCTAAGAAGATAGCTTTATCAGCCCTGTCATCATATTTTCCAAGGTTCTCATCATTATTCTTTATGTAACATTTACTCCCAAAGACTTTGAAGTGTTTGATTGAAGCAGGTCTCCCATACCACAATTCATAAGGTGTCTTGTCACTTTGTGGTCTGAGGTGGGATTTGTTAAGAACATGGACTGCTATGTATATTGCTTCTACCCAGTAGGTTTGACCAATGTTCTTCTCATTCATCATTGACCTAACCATTTGCTGCAATGTTCTGTTTTGCCTCTCAACTACTCCATTTTGTTGTGGAGCTCTTGGGATTGTGTATTCTCTCTTGATCCCATGCTTATCACAGAATTCCTTGAAATCACTTGACATAAATTCTCCTCCTCTTTCTGATCTTACTGCCTTTAACCTCTTGCCTGTTTGATTCTCAGTTAAAGCCTTAAATATTTTAAACTTCTCAAATGCTTCAGCTTTTTCCTTGAGAAAGGAAACCCAAGTAAGTATGAAGTAATCATCAATAATCAACATGAAGTAGTTTTCTCTCCCTATGCCTTCCTGTCTTGATGGTCCACATAAATCCATATGAACTAGTTGGAGTGGTTTCTCTGTTGAAGTAAAGCTCTTGGACTTAAACGGTGTCCTGGTTAGATTTCCTACTTGGCAGGGTTTACACATCGAATCTTGGGGCTTTGATATTCTCGGAAGATCTTTTAATGCCTCAAGATTTTTGAGCTTGATTAAGTGGTCAAAGTTTAAATGTCCAAGTCTCCTATGCCATAACCAACTTTCATCATGTTTTCTTAGATGACACTCTTCTCTATTTTCTTTCAGCATATATACGTTATTTTATGTCCTTATGCCTTTGGCCACCACTTGTCCTAAGTTTACAGACTTTATTTTGCAGTCCTTGGACGTGAACACCACTTCACATCCTCTGTCACACATTTGACTTACACTGAGCAGATTATGTTTCAGCCCATATACAAGTAGAACATCTTGGGGTTTTCCTTTTCCATTACTTAAAAATCACCATCGCTTTACCCTTTATTTTTCCTGGAGCATCATTTCCAAAGGTTACATTTCCTGATTTGCTTTCACTTAGAGATAGAAACTTACCTTTGTCTCCCGTCATATGTTTGGAGCATCCACTGTCTATATACCAAGGGTTCGTTTTTTTTTGAGCTGACAACACTAATCCACACTTGTCACTTTCTTTCTTCTTCTAAAACTTGACATTTTCAGCAGGGGAATTAAAATCCGGTTCATAGTTCCTTAATTGAAAATCAACAGATTTATGTCCATAGTTATGACAGATGTAGCATTCAATCTCATTGTTCAATAGGTCAAAATTATTGTTGCAGTGTTTTCTACTCATTGACTGTTGATTATTTCTTGACCTCCTTAGTTGCATGTCTCTAGACTTAATTTGGCAATTTGCAATCTATGAAGGTTTGTTCCTTGGCTATATCATTCTTTGTTGTGGCAAGTGTTTATTCCTTTGAAATCTTAATTTCTCATGTCTAAGTCTTAAGGAACAATTTACAACTTTGTGACCAAAGTTAGAACAATAGAAACAATAGCCATAGAAAAATTCTTTGTACCTGGAAAATGGTTGTCTTCTTTGAGCAAATCGATTTCTTCCATGCGGATGACGTCTTTCAGTAGGGAGCACATTATTTCTTTGTTTTACAGATTCAGTCCTGGCACCTTTTTCTTTACTCATCCTGGGCGGCTGATTGTCTTCCTTTGTTTCTGCAGGTTTGTTGTTGTCATTGGTTGTAGATTTGACAAACTTGATGGGTTCTTCGTTTCTTGGCTTATCACTACTTGATCCTTCTTCATAACCCAAGCCAGTTTTTAGCTTTGGATTCCTTTGCTAATTCAGAATGGTGGCTAATCCTTATGAGGCTTTGATACTTGACATATTCTGATTATACAAGGCTTGAAACTTCTCCATCTCTTTCCTAGTTTTCACTACTTCTTATTCTAAGGCTTCACATCTTGCCTTCTTTTCTGATAACTGTCGTTTCAGAATGTCTTCGATTTTATTTGCCTCTTATAATTCCACTTTTAGTAGGAAAAAGTCTTCATCAGGTTCTTTACTGTCTTTCTCAAACTGTATCAACAATTGTCTTTGCTTTCTGTTCTTAATTCTTAGTCTGGAAGAGACTGTCAATCTCTTCTAGTGCACTGATCAGTTCTCCTTCCATGTCAACCACAACTTCTTATTTATTAGCATCAATTCCTGTGATTATATTATCATAATCCTCTTTGGCCATAAGCATGAAGACATTTAGTTAATCTTCAATAGTGGAGTCATTTTCTTCATCATCTGAAGGATCATCATCATTGTTTACGTAAAGAATTTTCTTCTTAAAGTTATTCTCTTTAAAGAAATTTCTATGTTTGTGCTTCTCCTCATCATCACATGTCTGATCCTTTCTTTTGTGGGGACATTTATATGAAAAATGACCTATCCTACCACAGTTGAAACATTTGAAAGGTAGTTTACCTTTGTATTTTCTTGATCCCTTCTTCAGTCTCTTCACAAATTTTGCTTCAATTTCATTAGGCTCCGAATCCTCATTCTCTTTTGCCTTAAATGATGCTTCTCTGGAGGTGGGTTTATCTTTAACTATTCTCATTTCATATGCAGTCAATGTTTTTAGATCATTAAGTTCTTCAATAACAGAGACCTTCAGGTTGAACCTATCTAGTAGAGATCTCAAAATTTTCTGAACTAAAGAAGGTTCCTCAATTTTTTCACCAAGTGATTTCGTTGCATTTACCATTTATTCTACTCTCAGAAAGTATTTTCCAACAGTTTCATCTTCCTTCATCTTCAGTTGTTCAAATTGTATTCTGTAGGTTTGAAGCTTGGCGCCCTTTACCTTCTCATTACCTTCATAACTACTAATGAGTTTGTCCCACATTTCTGTGGCAGTTCCTAGGTGCATAACTTTTATGAATTCTGCTTCTGCAAGCCCACTCAAGATAACATTCATAGCCTTAGCGTTGAAGATAAATTCTAGCTTGTCATCCTTATTAGCTAGTAGAACTGGCTTTACATAACCAGTATATACTACATCCCAAACATCTGCACCTAAAGACATTATGTAGGTTCTCATTCTAACTTTCCAGAAGGCAAAGTTTGTTCTATTGAACAGAGGGGCCTTATTGGTTGA
>CBVK0102389604.1:4804-17035 GCA_900067695.1 Picea abies
ATCCCAATGATGATTCCAATGAATATTTCGATATTTATTCAAATTTATATATTTCCTAGAATTCTTTAATCATAACACAGGTCTATTATTTCTTCATTGGTATTTCACTACATCATATATTTGGTAAATTTCCCATGATTGTTTTCCAATGAGCATCCATTGACTAAGTTCTAAAGTTAAAAAAAAATCATTTTTCCATTCTTCTTAAAGGATTTTCATTATACATTATCAAAACTCACCAGGTCTTCTCCTATTGAGATTATTTGTCTCAAACATGCTTTAAAAATCCTAATGACTACTTGCATGGTCATTTTTTATGGCTATTTTCCAAATCCTTTAACACTTATCCATTTTTTTTTATTTTTCATAGGAACCTTTCCCATTAGAGATATCTTGGCTTCTTTACATTAAAAGTCTCATATGTTATCGAAATACTTATGATGATCACTCCTCAACAACCATTTATGATGGATACTTTCTATACTTGTATTACAAGTATTTTTTATAGTTATACATTTTTTCCAATCTTTGTAGAGATCTTTCCATCAAACTTATTCATATAGACAACAATATGTCCTCACTTATTCCACTGATTCTCAATTGCTAACATAGGAAACATCCCAATGACAATCTGGGAGCTTTCAACACAAATTTGAACTGAACCATTTTTTAGTTTTAGAAAAAAATCCATTCATTTTCCAAAAGCTTATCTCTTCAGAAACTCTTTCATTGGTGATTAGAGTTCTCCATTGTCTCTATTCCTTTTCGATAACCAAATATGGGATCTTTCTAATGATTGGGATCCTTGTAGCTTCAAATCCATATTTATGTTGATTTATAAATTTTGGCACTTAACCAAATCTAGCCAATTTATTTATTTTCTAAAATTTTCTTGCCCAAAATTGATCCTTTGATCTCATAGTTCACTATAGAAAAAATTCCTAATAACATCCACTAAATATGAAGGTTGAATTCCTCATTGGAAAGCTACAAGAAAACACAAATTCCCTAATCCATAAAATTTGACCACCAAATTCTCAGAATCATGCCAAATTCACTTTGTTACCTTATGAAATATTAACCAATAGCTAATATTTATGAGAATTTAAGTTGAAAAAACAAACATAGTCCCCAATGGGGCCTTTTCCAAACATTTTACACACAAGTGCATTTTTCCATTCAACAAGTAACATACTCTGCCCATAATTTTCCGGTGAAGTAGTTGAGCTCTGATAACATTTTGTGGTGTAACCAGTTTCCTAATTAAGATTAGATCAACATTATGACATAGAAATTATAGGAAAATATAATTTAGCAATAGAAATAATATTTCGTATAAAAAATATGTTCATTACCCATGCACACTTTCAACCATTTCATCACTTAAAACATATATA
The DNA here is from genome assembly GCA_900067695.1 of Picea abies. Classification (NCBI taxonomy): domain Eukaryota; kingdom Viridiplantae; phylum Streptophyta; class Pinopsida; order Pinales; family Pinaceae; genus Picea; species Picea abies. The sequence continues at coordinate 6,202 of CBVK0102389604.1, forward strand.
TTCTAAAAGCCACAATGCCCACTACATCCATTTGACACAATTGAAGTTTCATTTACAAAACATAGGAATTATTAATCTACACTTTCAACCATTTCATCACTTAAAACATATATATTCTAAAAGCCACAATGCCCACTACATCCATTTGACACAATTGAAGTTTCATTTACAAAACATAGGAATTATTAATCTTTCTACATTACAAATGATGGATGTAACAACCACTAAATTATGTATATGAATATCTTCCATACAACCCATAATGTACTCCAGAGCCAATGCTAATTTCTAGACTTCTATCCTTGCCAAATAAGTGCATATACCTCATTTACACCAATAACTAAAGCCATTAGTCATCATCATATAACAATAAAGAAAAAATAACTTATCTACTAGAAGAGTGCACTTGGGGAAATAGCTCCATGTGAGTGTTTTTTTCTCCTAGCCATAGACACCAACTCATGTAGGTGCTACCCCATGCTAGGTAGTGAAACAATACAGGTGAATTTATTGACTAAGATTTTGGTTTCTCTCACATATCCCAATATCTAAACATATTAGACAAGAAATTACATTTTAGTCCACTCTTATGATAGTAATCCCACTCACCAGCTTGTTTCCCCCTCATCCCTCCACACCACAAGGAATGGGATTCCCTTGTTTTCTAAACAATCCATATTGATATCCCCCTTCCCTCCAATGCTCCACTACAAGTTGTCTAGGAAATACCGGTTGTAAACTATTTTCCTTTTTTACTTAGTAATTCCTCAATAACTCAATCATGGTTTTCACATGGTTTTATGGCTACAAACTATGGAAGCATATCCCCCTGTGCATAATGCATACCCAACACTAGCACTAGAATATGAATCATAGAATGAATCGATGATTTTCCGTAAAGGTAGAGAGTATTCCATTCCTAAAATATTGCATGCACACTAAGCTTGCATGGAGACCACATTCCTTCTATAAAGTCTGAGAAATAAACATAAGGAAAATGATAGGAAGGTTTGGGAGATAAATATTTAAAATCCACAATAATATATAATTTATTTGACCACCCTACTTCCTCAGTTGTTGGTTCATTTCCCCCATGGTGATCCTCAGATAAATCACTTAACAAACTTACCAAATACCTACACATTATGTTGAATGATCATATGGGGATATTACACTTATTAAACACCCCAACAAACAATCATTGAATCCAGGTGGTGGTTGGTTGGGAAGTCCCCCTTCCTTAGTTATGATATCATCTCCATAGGTATTCAAACTGTCGATACATTTCTAGAGATTTAAATTTCCTTGCACTCCCTTGATGCAATTCAAATTGACCATTCCCATTGGCCAATCATTCGATTCTATTCTATATTAACTGAGAAAGTATAGTTATCTCCTGTACTTTTTAAAATTTGATGTTCCAAGTTGGTTGGTTAACTACTCAATACATTTCCTTAAAACTTGTTTACCCTATCCTTAACATATCTTATTGTATTCTAGCAAACCTTCTCAACATGTTCCATCTTTGATCTTGCCACAATATCGATAGGTCTTCTTATTCTTACATTTCTTCACTATAGAAAAAATTCCTAATAACATCCACTAAATATGAAGGTTGAATTCCTCATTGGAAAGCTACAAGAAAACACAAATTCCCTAATCCATGAAATTTGACCACCAAATTCTTAGAATCATGCCAAATTCACTTTGTTACCTTATGAAATATTAACGAATAGCTAATATTTATGAGCATTTAACTTGAAAAAATAAACATAGTCCCCAATGGGGCATTTTCCAAACATTTTACACATAAGTGCATTTTTCCATTCAACAAGTAACATACTCTGCCCATAATGTTTCGGTGAAGTGGTTGAGATCTGATACCATTTTGTGGTGTAACTAGTTTCCTAATTAAGCTTAGATCAACATTATGACATATAAATTATAGGAAAATATAATTTAGCAATAGAAATAATATTTCGTATAAAAAATATGTTCATTACCCATGTACACTTTCAACCATTTCATCACTTAAAACATATATATTCTAAAAGCCACAATGCCCACTACATCCATTTGACACAATTGAAGTTTCATTTACAAAACATAGGAATTATTAATCTCTCTACATTACAAATGATGGATGTAACAACCACTAAATTATATATATGAATATCTTCCATACAACCTAGAATGTACTCTAGAGCCAATGCTAATTTCTAGACTTCTATCCTCACCACATAAGTGCATATACCTCATTTACACCAATAACTAAATCCATTAGTCATCATCATATAAAAATAAAGACAAAATAACTTATATACTAGAAGAGTGCACTTGGGGAAATAGCTCCATGTGAGTGTTTTCTTCTCCTAGCCATAGACACCAACTCATGTAGGTGCTACCCCATGCTAGGCAGTGAAACAATAGAGGTGAATTTATTGACTACGATTTTGGTTTCTCTCACATATCCCAATATCTAAACATATTAGCCAAGGAATTACATTTTAGTCCATTCTTATGATAGTAATCCCACTCACCAGCTTGTTTCCCCCTCATCCCTCCACACCACAAGGAATGTGATTCCCTTGTTTTCTAAGCAATCCATAATGATATCCCCCTTCCCTCCAATGCTCCACTGCAAGTTGTCTAGGAAATATCGGTTGTAAACTATTTTCCTTTTTTACTTAGTAATTCCTCAATAACTCAATCATGGTTTTCACATGGTTTCATAGTTGCAAACTATGGAAGCATATCCCCCTGTGCATAATGCATACCCAACACTGGCACTAGAATATGAATCATAGAATGAACCGATGATTTTTCGTAAAGGTAGAGAGTATTCCATTCCCAAAATATTGCATGCACACTAAGCTTGCATGGATAGCACATGGAGACCACATTCCTTCTATAAAGTCTAAGAAATAAACATAATGGAAATGATACAAAATGATAGGAATGTTTGGGAGATAAATATTTAAAATCCACAATAATATATAATTTATTTGACCACCCTACTTCCTCAGTTGTTGGTTCATTTCCCCCATGGTGATCCTCAGAAGTTATCATTGTCAAGTGCATCTATTTATTATAGCATTTTTTCTATACGAACTCCAATACAATCAAAATGATAAATCACTTAACAAACTTACCAAATACCTACACATTATGTTGGATGATCATATGGGGATATTACACTTATTAAACACCCCAACCAACAATCATTGAATCCAGGTGGTGGTTGGTTGGGAAGTCCCCCTTCCTTAGTTATGATATCATCTCCACAGGTATTCAAACTGTTGATACATTTCTAGAGATTTAATTTTCCTTGCACTCCCTTGATGCAATTCGAATTGACCATTCCCATTGGCCAATCATTTGATTCTATTCTATATTAATTGGGAAAGTATAGTTATCTCTTGTACTTTTTAAAATTTGAAGTTCCAAGTTGGTCGGTTAACTACTCAATACATTGCCTTAAAACTTGTTTACCCTATCCTTAACATATCTTATTGTATTCTAGCAAACCTTCTCAACATGTTCCATCTTTGATCTTGCCACAATATCGATAGGTCTTCTTATTCTTACATTTCTTAGTCAATGGTTGATCATCATGCTTTTTCTAGTTGGTATAGTTGACACAATCCTTATCATAGTAACCTCCATGATCTTTCACCTGATTGTATCCAAGACCTCTTTCTGTAATTTGTTTTGAACCTATGCACTTAAGGACATGGGCATGTTTGTTATTCTCAAGTTTACCTTCATGAAACAATTTTTCTTGTGCCCTAATTAATAAAACAAAAAAATAATCAAACATATAGTTGTTACCATCTTGTCTTCTTAAATCCCAACTAGCACGAAATGTCAAATACAAAACAACATAGGGTGTATTCAAATTCATCAAAGATCAATTCAATAAGTTGAATGTCCTTTAGAAAATATTTTTCCACCTTCACCCAATTTCAAGTGAAGATCCTTCACACGAAACAAATAGTCTTCAATATTATTGAAGGAGAGAGGATTCAAAGAGATGATTTTTTTTCTTAATCGATATAACTTGAATTTCATTGGTTTTGTCAAACATAGTCCTGAACTTATTTCAGACTTGATCTAGATAGTTGATTACACTTGTAAGAAAGAGAATCTCCCTAGAGATGTATAGATCGTCATGGCTACTATAGCCTCTTTCTTCATCCCATTAATAATGAACTTCTCGTATTCATCTTTAGGGTCTAGAACAACAATTTTTATAAATTTCCAAAGCTCTTTACTCTTTAATAGTATTTATATAGCTTGTGCCCACATGCCATAGTTATGGCCATTTAGAACCATAATTTCTTGCTAAAAATTCATAATCACTTTGCAAAACTCTAATCCAATTTGCAAGTCAAAACCTAAGTCAATCTACTAGAGAGATTTAACTCAATAGGAGTGTATATAGCTATACTATCCAAATAAACTTGTAGACAACAAGTTGGGTCTCAAACTAACAACAATGATACCATGTTATAGAATCAAGGAATTTCAAAAGTGAATAACAATGAATTCCAACAAGAGGTGGTGTTGATAAACATCATTGCACGCACATTCAAGAACAAGTGAGAATACATCAACATATGAAATGAGTAATCAACACATCATATCATCTTCTCATAACATAGAAATCCATGGTATCATCTATATATAACCCAAAGCATTAATAACTCCCATAGGATAAAAAAGACATAGTAAACTTTGATCACCTTAGGTATCCTTAGGTGCACCTAGATCTCTAAATTTATGCCTCGACTTGTGCATGAGTGAACCAGTTCAAGACAACTTTTAGTTGGTCTCATTGACTAGTTGACCACTCATTCAACCTTTTAATGTCGACAAAATGACATCGACTAACTAGATTGCAACATTTTTTTAAACATTGGCCTTAACACTCAATACCATTACAACCAAAATTTTAAAATCAAATCCGAACCAAAAAGCGGTTCTATCATTAATACCTCCTATTTTCCAGGCTTAAAATTATAATATTTTTAAAACCAATGCTCAAAAAACTAAATTATTGAAAATAAAGTCATAAAATCAACCCCTGAAGTGAAAAGAGGTGTTACTAGTACCACTCTTTTTTTTGCGGGGTTAAATTACAATTTATTTGAAACCATGATCGTAATAAATGGTATTGTTGTAACCAAAATATTAAAATCAACCCCCAAATAAAAATGAGTAGTACTTGTAACACCTATTTTTTTCAAACTTGAGTGGTAGGAGGTAGGGGAGTGAGTCAAAAGGAGAGTGGTGGAAAAGAGGGAGAGATTCCCCAATTTTTTCCCCTTTCTTCTCCTAGTTTCCCCCATTTAACTTCCCCACCCTCAAATATGTAATGGAAGGGTAATGTTGGCGGGGAGGTGATTTGTGTCCAAGGGTAAAGTGGGGAAAAAGAGGGAGGTCCCCTTTTTCTTAGTTTGTTTTCTTTGTGTTTTATTTTTTAAATATAATTTTTGTTTAATATTTTAAAGTTAATTTTTTTTGTTATTTAAATTTTTTTAATATAAATTTTTTTATTATTTAAATTTTTTTAATATAATTTTTTTTATTATTATTATTTTTTTTTATATATGTGTTTTTATTTATGGAGAAAAATAAATGATGACGAGGAAGAAACAGGGGCAAGTATGACAATGCCTAGAATCATCTTCGTGGACCTTTTTTTCATTTTTTTTTTTAATATTTTAAACTATATATATTTTTGTTTTTAATTTATTTTTAAATTATGTATTTTTTTTGTTTGTGTTTTTCTGGGTTATTTTCCTTTTTTTTTTTTTTTGCAATTTTATATTTCATTTTGTTGTTATTTGTAAACATATTAATTTTTAAATCATGGTTTAAAAAATAGTGTAATTTTAATTCTAAATTAATGGTGCTACTAGTAGCACATATTTTTAATTTGGAGATTGATTTTAATTGTAACTATACCAATTGTAAAGATCATATTTTCAAACAAGTTGTAATTTTAACCCCTTAGAGAAAAAGTGCTATCAGTAGTACCACTTTTTGATTGAGGAGTTGATTTTAATAATTTGGTTGCAAGGGTATCAGTTGTCAAGGAAATGGTTTCAAACAAGTTGTAATTTTGACCTCGAAAAAAAAGGATGAGATACTAGTAGCACCACTTTTCGATTCAATGGTTGTTTTAAATATTTTTCTTACAATGATACTAGTTGTTGAAGCCATGGTTTCAAACAAGTTGTAATTTTAATATCAACAAAAAAAAAATGTTACAAGTAGCATTACTTTTATATTTAATGGTCGATTTTAAAGTTTTGTTAACAACATTATCCATTTTTAAGGTCATGGTTGCAAAACATTGTAAATTTAACCTTGAGTTGAAAAAAAAATGATATTGGAAGCACCACTCTTAAAATGGGGGTAAAAACAACCATTAAATGCAAACTCTAAGAAAAAAATAATTCTAGAGAATTCTCATCAAATTGATAACCATATTTTGTTATGGTTAAAGAAATTTAACTTTCAATAAAGAAGATGTAGCATATAGTATATTATTTTTTTGGTATTAATACACATTATAAATTTATGCAATTTGTAACTTGTCTAGTCATTAATATTGAAATGCATTGTTTTTGTAATCAATTATAATATATATATATATATATATATATATATATATTCAACATAATGGTATTTATTTATGTCAATAATTAAAATAGATATCTATTTTAGTGATGCAAATAAATATCTATCTCAGTAATTCAACATAATGGTATCTATCTATGTCAATAATTAAAATAGATTCAATGTATTGATTTCAACAAGACATATTTAAAGTGTATAGGATGAATTACTCAAAGATATTGACCCATCTTTTATGAAATAATTTTTTTTTTTCAAGGTTACAATGCTGGGAAACCCCACATTATAATCTTCATGGCACAAGGCCAATCAACAAGAAGGCTCAAAACCATTACGATAATAAAGTCGTTAAAAGCTCAACATGTCACTTGCGAAAATTGAACCTAGGTGAAAAAAAATAACAATTATTCCTCCCAACCACTCGAGTTAAAACCAATTCACAAATTAAATAAATACATATATAAAAAACAACACATTTATAAATCCATAATTTTTTTAATTCATTTCTAAAAATGTCACAATAATAAAATCCATACTTCTTATTAATTCTATCTGTAAAATAAATCAATACAAATTTATTTAAATATATATAAAATTATTTATTTGTAAAATAATTTTATATATATTTTAAAAAACTAATATTCAAGGAAGTTAATGACAGATAGCCATCCACAAGCCACCAACGTCCCACATACAGCTTCGACGTGGCATTCACAAACCTTATCCTCACCCATATTTCATTATGAAATAAACTTCAACTTTGTAAAATAATAAAGCTACGTAACATTATCTCCGCACCTGAAAGCATCTTACCTCGATTTTATGGAGGATTTCAAGATGATAAACGTATGTTTTATTTAAGAGATCGATCCCCACTTAAACTGTAAAGCACTTTACTTTTCTAAACTCGATAATTTAATGGAGGAACCTGAGAGTTTGATTAAAAATTGTACGTGGTTGAGCTAATAAACTGAGATGTTAGAAGAACCTGAGAGATTGATTGAAAGTTGTGAGCCGTTGTGGGAAGAAGAAGAGTGCTCTATGTATAACTAATTTTGTTAAAATGGTAAAGTTCTACTTTAAAATTTTTATTTTTTAATCTTTCTATTTTATTAATTTTGTTAAAAAAATTAAAATTACACATTTAAATAATTATGTATAATTAGAGTGCTCTAGATTCCAATAATTAGAAAACGTTGCTGAAAAATAAGAGTCACAATTTCACCTATATTTATTCAATGATAGACTTACAACCGCTTGGATAGATCTCGTGACGTTCTCTAACCTGCGCCTGCTTGTATGTCTATGGATATATGTATACGAATATATGGCTATGCGACATGTCTTTTACGATAATATCTTTGGAGGTGACTGTCAATTTGTTCGAGCATAAGAAAGTTAGTAGCTACTTGTGTTATGAATTTAATGATAAATAGTTGTAGAACTGTGTTTGTTACATCTCATAACATTGTCGTTCCACAAAGATATAGATGAAATTGTTTAACATTGTCGTTTCACATAGATATAGATGAAATTATAACTCATGGCATCAATTTAAATATAAAATTGTAATCCTCTGCATATTTTCCATTATTCTCTTTACATATATCGTGTACAACGCAAACTATGTACCAAATAGATAAACTTCACAAGTTGAGCCACTTTCAACCATCTGATCACATCCTCATTTAAGTCAATCAAAGGACAAAAGTTTTAAGGCAACATGTTGTTTTTTTAAATATGTTATTAAATCTTTTATTTTTATTATTATTTTTATTCTTTTTCCTAGCAATTTAATTAGTAATTTCATAGTGAAACTCTCATAGATTTTCTTAACTTGTCCAACTTATATCCATATTAGATTTTATTTTCAAAATATTTGTCACACTACAAACCTTCCCAACCTCTTAACTCAACAAAAGTGTGGTGATCTTGGAAAGCTTAAGTTAATGTTTTTCGAACACAAAAACAAAATTCTAAAGAATCTCAAGTAATTACTTACCCTCTTAAGGTTCAATAGACCAATTCGGTCTTAGTGGACATTAATCATCATTATCATCATCATCAATAAGCACTTTCCCCATTAATTTAAAAAGATGAAAAATGATAGTGGAAAATAGCTCCGACATACCTTGAAGATGACCATTAATGTAATACATTAATATATATAAATTATTATTAAAAATTACATTAATAATAATTTACAACTGTAATATATCAATGAATTATTTTACATCAATATATAAATGTAATATATAATATAACTTATTAATTGATTGATACATTAATAATGTTATAATGTAACATATTAATTGATTCATACATTAATGTAATGTATTAATTAATTAATACATAAATACATTATTAAATAATACATTGTTAAGTACTAATACCCTAATATAATAATACATTAATATAAGTACAATAAATACATTAAGATATTAAATAGATTAAATGCATTAATACATTTATTACATTAATAAAGTAATTCATTAGATTTAATATATTTAGTAATACAATATTGCATTATTATAATGTATAAATTAAAGTAGTAATACATTAATGTATAATATGATATATTAAGCTATTAATACATTAATAATTTATTAATATATTAAAGTATACATGTATTAGTACATTAATAATATATTAATGAAGTAATAATACATTGACCTTAATGTATTTAGTAAAACATTATGAAAATACTAATACATTAATAATGTAATGTTTTAATTAATCAATACATTGATAAAGTATTAATATAGAAATAAAGTAATACATTAACAATACATTATTAAAGAATTAATACATTTATTGAAAATGACCATGGTCTACTATGGTTGACCATGATCATGGTTTCTTATGGTTATGACTATGAATAACATTAATACATTAACAATGTAATTGATTAATTAATTGGTTTCTTATGGTTATGACTATGAATAACATTAATACATTAACAATGTAATTGATTAATTAATTGATACATTGATACAATATTAATTAATACATTGCTAAAGTATTAATACACTAATAAAATAGTACATTAGGGTAGTGCACGAAGTTGGTGGATGATAAAGTGGCAATTGGGTGAGTAGGAATGCGCACTCGTAGGAACACGTGCACATTTCTAGGAATATGCACATGTTCCTAATGTGACACGTTCGACAAACCTCGAACCACCACTCATCAAGCCATGTAGGTAAGTTCCCAAGAACACACACACGTTTTAGGTGACTTTTGATTAGAATGATGTTTTATATCGAGTCATCAATTCTCTTGTGGAAAACGTCATGCATAGTGAAACATGTTCTCATTTGAACAACTTGCGGGACCCATGGTGTAATGTAGCCACTAGCAACTGGCATTTAAATTTGACTATTTTTACAAGTGGCAGTCAAGTGGGAAGAACATTAAGCACGTTGAACAACCTGCTTATGAGGAATATTGACTTCATCAGTCTGGATGAGAGATACATCGGGCAGATTGAAATGGCGACATTCTTTAGATATTTACTTCAAACTTGTTTCATAATTATTTCTATAATATTTCAATCAATCTTTCACTACATCATCATCTCTATCTCTAGTTTCTCTTTATTTCTCATTTTTAAATATACTTTTACATCATTACAATTTCATCATATTATTTATAAATTATCCATGATCACATCACAACTAGGAGTTATTCCATCATATTTTCTTTTCACAAATACTTTTCTCTTAACAAATACTTGTGATAAATCATTTATTTCTTTATTTCAGTGGGTAGTCCCTCTATATGATGCTATTTTTTGTCCTTTTCCTGTGATTTTGGTCTCTTTTTCTCTCTATTATGAGATTTTTGGTCTTTTCCTTACCATGTTTGGTCTTTTTCATTGTTTCTTATTGGTTGTTTTTCATCGTCATTCATGTTCTTGTACCTACAAACATAGAAATTGTTGTTCAGTCCATATAAAAAAGTTACCATCCATTTGAATACATGGGTTGTCAACGATAGTTATCTAAAAAACATGTTCGTGGAGGCTAAGAGGGTGTTAACATGATCAAAACCATTTATTTTTTTGAGATCGTAAATATTTGTCTCCTCTAGTGTCGCATATAATTCATTCGAGAAATGGTTAAGTCGACAAAAAATTATAGAAAAAATAAGAGAGGTATGTATTCTAGGATTTTGATATATGTCAAGA
>CBVK0102389772.1:0-12149 GCA_900067695.1 Picea abies
TATGCGTAATTGTAAGGATTTTACTAGGCTTGTTGATTTTTTTTTTACTAGCCACTACAAATGTTACCATAAGTGGTTTATGTTGTAGAATAATGATAATATGTATTGAATTCACTAAGTAACCAAGGAAGAAAAAATATTGAATAATGCATAGAGAATAGATAAGCAAGAATGAATACGATGATCACCTCCCACACCCTCACTACTGCAAAAACTTGGTTCCTGCAACCCCTATAGGATCCTCAGGTGAGACTTCACTTACATGCAGGTGATGTCGAAAGGACAGGTGGTTGACGGGTTTTGTTGGTTAAGATAAATTTAACCTAGGGTCTTACAACCGCATGCCAACAAATGGTTCCATTTAGGGGACCCAGAATATGTGATTGAGAGAATTTTTTTAAGGTCGATTAAGAAAGAAATACGAGAATAGATAGAAGGGAAGGAACGATAATTTTATCAAAAATAAAATAGAAACCATTGTATGAGAGACGAGCAATGGATTCAAAGGTATGAGTACAAAGAGATGCATGAGATTTTCTTTGGTGAATTTCCGATTATTATAACTGAGTGGTTAGAAATATTAGTGGAGAATACTAGAAGGTATCGAACCACAGTGCCAAGGAACTAGACTTCTGATTTGGTAAGGAAGTTGAATTATGTAAGTAATAAAACTTCTCACGTAGTTTATTTCTAGTTGGACAATATATTGGGAGGACATATTATAGAATTTGTAGTATATTTTACCTAGTCATACAATGTTGTAGAGAGGTATTTCTTCAAAGGTCTGCATGGAAGGTTCATGAAATATTTGGGTGCGTGGATAAATATGTTGTTGCATGACAAGTGCATGAAGAAAATGGAGTCTGATTACTAAGGGGCCTCCCACACATAGGGGAATTGAGGGATGATGGGAGGATCTTCTAAATGTAGGAAAGAGTGAGGAAAGAAATGAAGAAGGAAGGGAGGGACTGAGGATGTAGATAACTGAAGAGGTTTTATGAGAATAAGAAGATGATTTTGGAGTATTGCGTAGTGGAAGGAGGTATTAGAGGAAAAATACTAGGGTTGAGAAAGGAGAGTCGTGCAATGAGCCTGAGGGGAGAAGACCATGTGAAATATTCCAAATCATAGAAATACCACACATAGAAGGAGGGGAAGAGGAGTTCTAATCCAGTCCTATAATATAAGAGTCATTAAGTCCTACTCATACTAGATCCTGTGTCAAATCCATGACCCAATGTGCATCACCAAAATATGAGATAACAATTGAATACTTATCAAAAGAACTTGTAGTTAGTAGGGGAAATCATAATAGTAATAGACAGAGAAGTGGAGGCAACACGATGAGTCAGAATCCACCAGCATCACCAAGGGGAGGTGCTACAAAAGACAACATGATGAGGATATACAACACCTTGAGACTTCCTGAGTTCCAAGGAGTTGCGTCTGAGGACCCTGAACAACATCTATTCACATTTGAGACGATTTGGGCCGAAAAGAATGTCTAAGATGAGGCCATAAATATTGCACAGTTGGAAACAACCTTTAGAGGTCGTGCACTAGTATGGTACATGAAACTATAGAGTACCACACCTATAGGAAAAGCAAGGACTCTAACAAAAATTAGACAGGCACTGTTGAAAGAGTTCAAGAAACCAAAGTCTGAGTCACAATACATTACCAAGTTGAAGGAAATCAAACAGGTACAAACTGAGCCAGTATGGGATTTTGACCAAAGATTCAAGGATGTGATGGGAAGTATAACATTTAAATCCTCGATCAACAACATAGGGTATGGTTTATTGTGGGACTCTTACCACACATCTGTGATCCACTGAAATAATAAAAACTTGTGTCACATCCTAAAACTTTGGAGATCACAATGAAACTAGAAGCATCCCCTATAAGATATAGTGGAGGGATGGTACAAGTACATACATGGTTAGCTTCCTTTATAATTTAATTGGAACAACTCACAAAAGGGAAGGATAAATGAGAACAAGTTTGGTGTACCAAGTGTAGAACTGAATACCACCATAAGGACGATTTCATGACTTTTGTGAAGTATTTGGTGACTGGAGCACTGAATCTAGTACCAGGAGGGGGATATTGTGAAATATGTAAGAAATGGGGACATCATCTGACAGAGTATCCATTATTACAAAAATATCAGAGTACATCAAGAAACTTACTTTGCAACTTCTATAAGTTAGTCGGACATGAAGAGAAGGATTTTCGTGCATTCGATTTAATGAGGGAGTGCACTTCATATATGTATAGGATTCAAGAGGAGAATGTTGCAACAGAAGGAGGTGTTCCATAGTATAATAATAAAAGAGGATTTAATACAGAAAACAGAGTAAATTTTGGCAGAGGAAATTTCGGTAGAGGAGGTAGAGGACCAATAATATGTTGCAACTATAATAAACTAGGACACTTAGCTTGTGATTTCCTAAAACCATATACAAACTAAATTTATTGTAGAGAATTGGACCATGAAATAGAATACTATCCTCCACTACTTGCGAAATGGAAAGTAAGAGGAAATTAGAACCGGAATCCAAATCAGAATGTGTAGAAAATATCACTCAAAAAATGCAATGAAGGACCTAGAATAATAGTTGTTACACGCAGAGGAACTAGAACAGGGACTGATGTGATGAATGGAGGAAAAAAAATTTAGAAATGGGTAAATAAATCAGCAGGACCTATTCCAACATTCGACCCTTAGCAAGAAAATGAGACGTATCAGAGGGAAATACAAGAGATACTAGAATCGGATTGGGTAGAATCATCGTCATATGCACCTCATGTATGTGATCACACTATCCCATAGAAGCCACTTGGGAGCCTAAGTACTCTAAGAGAGTTCCTTATAAGTTGAGTAGAGTTAATGAAAAATGAAACTGCATTGAATGCATTGTATGAAATGATTGATCATTGCACGCAAGGAAGGGAACCTCCTATCACATAGAGGGTAGTGAATCAGGTACTATGCAGAAAAAGGACCAATGGAAAATTCCAATCAAGTGAAAATATTGGGTAATACAATGTGGATAATGTTATCTTGGACTTGGGGTATTATGTGAATGTGTTACCAAAGTAGACCCGGGAGATGATGGGGAAACCCAAGTTAATCTAGTTATTTTTTCACTAAGATTAGATGGGGTGCACAGTGTGGAAGACTTTGAAGTCATTGATATTGTGGATGATAGTCAACCATATCCAACACTGATGGGACTTGAATGGGAATTTGATAATCAGGTGATCATTAATATAAAGAGGAGGGAAATGATATTTGAGGTAGGAGACTTAAAGGTCACTACACCCTTGGATCCGACGGAAGGAAAAAGTTACATAGAGTTAGTGAGAGGAAACAAAATTGATAACTTGTACAACATGACTGCATGGATGGATGATTATGTAAACCCCACTGCAGATGGTACATTAAGTTGGAGAAGAATTAGTTCATGCACATAAAATTTAGAGGAAGGTATGGAACATTGGTAGTAGTGAATGCTTGAAGTATCAACTAGACATTATGCACACATAACTCGATCATTGTTCTCAATTGGAACAAATTTATGTGATCCACCTAGGTATGATGGATTGACTGACATAAAAATTTTCGTAAAGGCATTTTAGTTGTAGATACCCGAACAACAGAGGTTTTTGGCACTAGATGTTGTCCTGAAGGCTACTCCATCTAGGTGGTGGGATGCACACAAATAAGGGATGAAAGACTAGTCATAGTGTTGGAGACTAATGCAAGTAAGATTTGGTATCGAGTTAGAGAATAGTGCATAGAAGTATATAGGGATAAGTAAACTAGTGGAACATGTGGAGTAGTGAAAAATAGATAGAGTTTGACACTGAAGGAGGAATGGATACATAGGTTTATACATACACTGGATACAATTTTGAAGAATAGGTATTTGGAACTGGAAATGTGTAGAGAGACAACAAGATGGGAAAATTTGGTTCAAAGGTTCATGGAAACATTTACATTTGAACATGAATCTACATTAATGGATGCAACATTACAAGTTATTCGAACCAATATATTCTCAGAATAAGGGTATATGGAGGTGGTACCAATGTGCAGTGCACATAGATCTTCTATGATTGTTCACGAATTGTTGGAGTGTTACAATGTTGCTAAAGAAGAACAGGATGAGGAAGATCCCGAGAATGTGAAAGTACCTGAAACTAAGGGAGAGCAGGAAGTAGAAGGGCCAGAAATTGAATCTGTTGCATACACACAACCAATAAAGATGCGGAAGGTAAACATTGGGATGACAAAAAATACAAAGTTTGTGCAAATAGGGGATTATTGGAGTGATGAAACAGTGGAGAAGATAGCATATTTATTACGCGAGTATCAATATATATTCCCAACTACATTCTAAGAAATGAAGGGGATAGATGGAGAACTAGGCGAGAATAATATCCCTTTGAAACCTAGTGCTAAACCAATGTGACAGAGACCTTATAGGTTAATCCAAAGTACAAAGAGAAGGTGAAATAAGAAATAGACAAGATGTTGGACATAGGGATCATTAAAACCATGGATTAATAAGAGTGGATCAGTCTAATGGTAGTGAAAGACAATAAAAAAATGAGGAATCAGGATTTGCGTGGATCTAAGGAAGATGAACGATGCATGTTTACATGATCTATTTCCCACACCATCCACGGATGAGGTACTAGAGAATGTAGGAGTACAGGAGACTTATTCTTTCACAGATGGATTCTCAGGGTACCATCAGATAAAAATTGTGTAGGAAGAAAGGTACAAGATTACTTTTGTGAAAGAGTGGGGAAGTTATTAGTATACAGTAATTCCCTTTGGACTGAAGAATGCACCTTAATTTTTTCAAGAGTTGTGGTTGCAAATTTTAAGGAATTCATTCATAAGTTCCTTGAAGTATAATTAGACGACTGGACTGTGTTTATTCTATTGAAATATCACATAGAAGTCCTCAGGTTAATGTTGTATAGGTGTAGACAATGTCATATTTCGGTGAATTTGAAGAAGTGTATTTTTTGTGCATCATTTGGCATTTTTTTGGGCCATGTGGTCTGCAAACATGGCTTATTAGTGGATCTGACCAAGATCGCAGTAATTCTGGATTTACAACCACCTACATTAGTCAGACAGTTGAGGGAAAATTTTAGTCACATAGGATATTACATGAGGTTTATTAAATTTTATGTGCAAATCACAACACCTATGGATAAGTTGTCGAAGAAGGAAGTGAAGTTCCAATGGAACGAGGATTTCCATAAAGGTTTGGACACCTTAAAACAAAACTAGTGACCGCGTTGATTTTGATCTTTCTAGATTGGAAAAATGAGTTCCATTTTCATGTATATGCATCATCCATAGATTTGGGTGCAGCACTATCTCAAACAGGGGAAGGAGACATAGATCACCCAATTGCTTTTGCAAGTAGGAAGTTGTCCATAGCAGAGAAGAATTATACTACAATAGAATGGGAAGGATTCGAAGTGGTATATGTGTTCCAAACGTTTCAACATTATTTATTGGGTTCCCACTTTAATATGTATACAAACCATTCTGCACTAAAATGCTTAGTGAACAAGTCAGTGTTGGCGTAGAGAATATGCAGGTGGTTACTGATGTTTCAAGAATATGATTTTGAGGTTGTTGTGAAACCAAGGAAGTCGAATGTAGGACCTGATCACTTATCACACATACTATCAGGAGAATATGCAAGAAATCTAGATGAAATTTTTTCAGATGCACAATTATTTGTATTTAAGATGGCGGACAACTACTTCGAAGATATCCTATAGTTTCTAAGGACAGGGATGGCCCTATTAGAAATGACAGTTGCGCAGAAGAAACAATTAGTGGTTAAAGTAGCAGACTATTAGCTCATTGTAGGGAACTTATACAAGTTAGGTGTAGATGGAATATTGAGACGATGTGTGCTTGAGCATGAAATGCCTATGATACTCACATAAGCGCACAAAGGAATTGTAGGAGGAAACTACATAGGAAAAGCAAATGTGAAAAAGATTTTATGCGTAGGGATCTGGTGGCCCACACTTCATAAGGATGTTAAAGAATATTGTCAGGCATGTGATGTATGTCAAAGGGTGGGAAAGCCAACCACGAGGGACGAAATGCATTTACACACATAGGTTACGTTGCAAGCGTTTGATAAATTGGAAATAGACTTTGTGGGTCCAATGAACCCATCAATTAGAAGATTAGGAGCGAGGTACATAATCACTGCGATAGAGTATTTGAACAGATGGGCATAAGAAACACTAGTCATATACTGCACCACAGATACTGTTGCACGATTTCTATTTGATAATTTAGTCACACGATTTATATGTTCGTGCATATTACCCAGTGATCAAGGAACACACTTCCTCAATAAGGCAATTGCAACATTGACTAAGGAATTTCAAATTCATCACCAAAAGAGTGCACCGCATCACACTTAGGCTAACATGATAGTAGAATCTTTTAATAAAATTTTGGAAAATGCCTTGAAAAAGATCTGCAACGTAGGGAGAGATGATTGGGACTTAAGGGTTCCTGTAGTTTTGTGGGCATACAAGACTACATGCAAGAAGTTGATAGGGTAGACACCTTTTCGGTTGGTCTATGAGAAATAAAAAATGATGTCGATGGAGTTTATTCTACCTAGCTTGCGTGTTGCAACGATTATTGATCTTTCAGACTCTGGCATAGTAGAGGAGAAATTGTCATAGTTAGTACATCTTGAGGAAGATCAGTTTGTCGCAGGCTTCCATAAGTAAGTTTAGAAGGAAAGGGAAAAGGCATGACATGATGGACATATTAAATAGAAAAATTTTCAAGTGGGAGACTTAGTATTACTCTATGATAGTAAATTTATGCACCATCCAGAAAAGTTTTGAATGCATTGGTTAACACTTTATGTGATCTAGCATGTGATGGGGGCAGGTGCTGCACAATTGGAAACCTTGAATGGAGAAGCCCTAGGAGGAATGGTGAATGGGAGTTGGCTAAAACTCATAGAGAGGACCGATCGTACACACATTAATATGAACTGCATGAGAACACATGTATCACAGTAGTTGTACTATAGTAGGAAGGTCAAATACAAAAAAACAAACAAAAAAGTAGAAAAAGGAAGAAAACAAATAAAAAGGGGAAAGACAGTAAATACAAAGGTAAACAAGAAGAAGTGTCGTGTAGAAAAAAGGGAGTATCACATAGACAACATAAACAATGCATAATTAGTTAAGTGCGTGCAAAGGTAAAGCATGGGACATGAACATTAAGGACATTAAAGCACATAAATGACAGTTAGAAAGCCATAAATGATGAAACGTACTGGAGATACGTAGTCATAAATAGAAGGCATCGTCGAGGATCAAGACAAACTAGAAAATCTAAGGAAAAATCCAGCAAAGGATTGACATTAATGCCATAGTAAGGAAAGTATTAATGGAAGATTTTGGTTGGATTTGACACTTCCAGTGGGCATGAAAACAATTATATAGTTGTCGAAGGGTGATAAAATCATATGAGGGCTGATGAAAAAGGTTATTTGCATTTGATAAAGAACTGTGAGCATACAGAATGAACCATATCTGAATGAGAACTAACACAAAATAGTCACCGAACTCATACATAAAGAACAATGGCACCATTGAAAGTTGGAGCTCCATCAACTGCAACACAACAGAAATAAAAAAGACTACTGGTTGCACCAGTGGTCGAGGAAAAACTCGAAGCTTCAGATTCATAGTCAAGTTTTCACAGGGACTATATACCACCACAAAAATACACCGCACCACAATTTAAAGTTTCCATAGGCAGGAAATACCCACTGGTCACACCGGAAATACCAGTTGGCGTAATTGTTGAAGGGGACATGCTAGGGAAGATTGCTACCCTGAAGTTTGCAGATCATAATATCATGGATGACCATAAGTTTCTAGAGATGGCATGAGAGAAGTATTTATGTGCCAAAAGCGTACCAAGGATAGGAGAAATTCTCCTTTAACCATAGAATTGGGAGACATGACAAGAGAAGTCAGACATACCGAATCTACTAGAGTTTCCGTATTTTGGCCAAAGTCTGGAAATAAATGATTGTGCCAAAATGTTGCTAAGTTGTGTCCATGGAGGGACATTGTGGCTAGACCCATCAGTATCAATTGATACCCAATTAATTACATAGATCGCAGGTTTTCCAACAACATGAGTAGATATGACAACCTTATTCTCAAACAATTCGGGGGAGAAATCACTATCATAATCCATGAAGGATAATTTTAACACCTTTTGAGGGAAGAGGGGGTTGGATGTTGCAAACATCAACAATGATGGTGTGTGATTTTCAATGTAGGTGTTTCCCTGCAAATTTTTGAGGAAATGTCGCAAGGACAAAGTGTCAGCCACAGTAATCAAAACCAAAACAAAATGGGTAGAGGGGGTCCAAATGAATTGGGCCACCTTTTTGGTGAATCAATTTTTGAAAAACTACATAGAATCCCTAGAGAAAGGCACAAAGTTTCATTATGTCTGGATTCTTATTTTGATCGTGCTAGTTGGATGGAAGGATCTTGGTGGTTACCAATGGATGAGAGAAGTCAACCGAGGTAATGCAGTTGCGTGGTATGCCAACATATGGCCTACAACAAGCAAGAGGAGACACAAATATAAAAATGTTACATTCTATGTCTATCACGACACAATCAGGTACATTATAGACTATACGTCGTGCATCACAACATAGATGGTAGAAATATACTAGGATATTATGCGATTCAAAGTAGGGATGCACCATATGTAAATTTAGGAAAAAAGGGATCCTATGCACCAGTGGCTTCCAACTAGGTACAATTAACAACATATGATGTATGTCTGGTCACTAATGATTGGGAAGATGAGTGTCAAATCCCAGTAGAAAAAACAGACCACCCGAAAGAGGAAGAAGAACAGGACTGGGATGAAGAAGAACTAGAAGAAGGACAGGGAAATGGGAAAAACAATGGCGCAGGGGATACGACAAGACCATTAGTAGGAGAAGCACAATCCATAGTTCCAAGATCAGGGATCAAAAGAAAATACAAGGGGAAGGGTCCAATCAAAACTCCGCCTAAAAAGATGAAAGAACACAAGGTACTCATTGTCTATAATCTGATAGATGATGACATGAACATAATCAACTACCAAGTACAGGATGCCGCAAAAGAGGCCATTGAGGAAGAAACAAAGAAACAAGCAGAATTGCATCAACAAGTGAAAGAACAATTAACACAATTGCAACAACTCTTGGAAGAAACCAAAATAACACCAGAGTGCAAATCAGAGGAAGGACCATCCACAAGTTCAGTGGAGGAAGTTGAGGATGATAATCCAGTCTTGGCCGAGTTAGTAGTCAGGTGTAGAGTGCTACAGATCCAGACATATGAAGTTGAGTTCCCAACACCCAAACTGCAAGAATAGATGAAAACACCAAGTCACCTAAACATACTATTGTCACAGATGCCTATCCACATACTACAGAGCTTGTAGGTAGGAATTATTCATGAGATTAGGCTCCATGCATATTTAACAACTAGAGAATTGATGAAAGAAACATATGAGAGGGATGAAATGAAGTAACAATATGCAATTGCTCTACAAGAAAAGAGTAGAGTTGAAGAAAAAGTGGAAGGAGCGATGAAAGTGAGGAATGAGACCGAGGAAAGGGCTGAGAAAGACTTAAAAGAAAAGGACGAAGTTGAGCAAATGACGCAGAAGACACAAGTGGTCTTCCAAAAGTTGTATAAGGAAATTTCATAAGTCCCATTAGTAGTGGAGGCCACCATGGAAGAACGGGTCTCCAGGATAAGAAAAGTCATCAAAAGGTTCTGTAGAAGGATTGAGGATTTGAAATGGCACACAACGCTAGGAACATAGCCAGAAGAAAGGGCACGAAGAGGGAGAACAACTATGACAACAGTAAAAGATATAAAGAAGATGAAAGGGGAATGTACTATGACAACAGTAAAAGATATAAAGAAGATGAAAGGGGAATGTGTAAATATTTGTAAGGAAAGTGCATAGATCTAGACCAACCTGGTAGAGGATCTAGAAATGAAGGCCATGGAAGCCAGTTTGAGGGATGCACATGAAAAGGCACAAAACAATTTGGAGAGCATAAACACTCTCCCACCCGTTGAATGAATGACTACCATTTTGGCACAAAAGAAGTCATTTGATGAAATCGAAAAGATACAGGAACAACAGATTATCCTCCAACAACGATTGGGATTGTTGTAAGACGAGGCACTAAGGGTGATAGGAGAGCTGGAAATTGCGTAGGGAAAATTGAAGCAATCAGTGCATGACACAGAAGAGAAGCTCACAACCCTGACTGCACAGGGTGTAGAGGAAATTTTGGAAACATAGGAAGAAATATTAAAGGATGTTGCGACAATAAAGGATGGATCCCAATATTTCATAGAGGAATGGAGGAATGCGCAACATGCCTGAGTGGCTTGAGATGAGCCATAGGTGAGTGTTGGGGGCATATTGGATAGGCATTTTGGATTCAGTGTTCATGAAAATCCTAAGTATGGAGGATATGAGCAACAGAAGAAGAAAGAAGACAAGGCAGGAGTAAGTATGGAGGATATGAGCAACAGAAGAAGAAAGAAGACAAGGCAGGAGAAGAGTGCGTAGCAAAGGCACATTCAGACTCAAGAGTGCACAGTAGATGCACATGTAGGATTACAGTGAGAATTAAGAACATGCTTAGCCAAGAATAAAGCAGGAGAATAAACCAAAGAATAAAGCAAGAGAAGAAATCCGACGAAAAGGAAGGATAACAGTTCGACATGCCAAAAGAAGAAAGACATGCAAAAGCAAGAGAAAAAATAGTCGAGAGTGAAAAAATAGCATGCAGATGTAAAAGTAGGAAAAGCAAGCCTGAATAACAAGTCAACATGAGTTGTCATGAGTCAGAAAAATATGTAATTAGGTTTTTGGGATAAGAAAAGTAGGGTTTTGAACCCTAGAATATGTAATTAGGTTTTTGGGATAAGAAAAGTAGGGTTTTGAACCCTAGAATTTATGTATAAATATGTAATGGGTTGGGCAGATTAGGGGTTGTTCTGAGTTCGGTTCGAGATAAGAGTGAGAGAATAAACTAAGGATGGATGGGTCTATGTCTTAATGTTAGGGAGAAGTTGTAGAGAGAAAGTCTTGCATTTCAGAGCATCCATGAAAGATGGATATAAAGATAACATGATATATCTATTGTAAGTGCAGTGTGCAAGCCTGGGATGATTACAAAAAGAATAATAAAGAAGCCAACAGTTGTGGATGTAGCCCAAGTTGCGTGAACCACATTAACTACTGTGTCTACTTGTATTTTATGTGATTGATCATGAATATCCCCTTTATGCATGTTAGATTAGATCTGTTTCTTACATGATCACTGCGC
Source organism: Picea abies (assembly GCA_900067695.1). Classification (NCBI taxonomy): domain Eukaryota; kingdom Viridiplantae; phylum Streptophyta; class Pinopsida; order Pinales; family Pinaceae; genus Picea; species Picea abies. Next base: position 11,469 of record CBVK0102389772.1, read on the forward strand.
ACTAAGTATGAATGTTACAGTAGATGGTTTATGTTGCAATCTGTAGTATAATGGTACTACATAACTGAATTCACTAAGTAACCAAGGAAGGAAAAATTCAAGATAATGCGCAAAAAACAAATAGGTAGAATGAATAAGATGATCACCTCCCATTCCCTCACTACTGTAGAAACATGGTTCATGCAGCCCTAATAGATGCCTTGGGTGAGACTTCATCTGCATGCAGGTGATGATGAAAGGGCCAGTTTCTAAAGGGTTTGGTTGGTTAATATAACTTGAACCTAGGGTATTATAACTGCACGCCAACAAATCCCCGGTTTAATTAATGCATAATGTAGATATGAAATGTGGCCATAGCCAAGCGATGCATATGTGAATTGTATTTCTAAATTTTAATAGTAAAATGTGATGTCAATTGGTAAGGGGACATGGACAGAGACGGGGATTTATTTAATCCATGAGAGATGGTAGGATCTAGGAGAATGTCTAAGAGAGGGGTCCAAGGGGGAATTACCCATGTCTATTAATTCCACCCACATTCCTAAATTTTATTATCATTATGTATTAAAATTTATTTTCTGATTGAGTGTATCTAAAGCCAATCATTGAATACACGTAAGAGAGTGGGTGTGACAAGTCACATCCCATAGTTATTGGGAGCATGGGGGATGAGTACAATCA
>CBVK0102389773.1:0-11473 GCA_900067695.1 Picea abies
GAAGGGGTACATTCCTTGGGTTGGGCAAGTCAAGGGGAAGAGAGCTAGTGTAAAATCAGGATAGTTGTAAGAGAATATGAGTGGTTTGTGGGATTTTTGAGTTGTGAGAGGACAATGAGAGACCACCCTCTTTTGTGGATTGCTAGCCCCAGCTCGGGGGTGACTTCTTGTTGAGATTTGGAACAACAAGTCTATGGTTGGGTGGACTGTCCCAAGTAGCTAGTTGCACAACTGAATTAAAATATAAGTGTTTTATCCAATGCATATTTATATGTATGAGTTAAATTATTGTGCATCCACTTTGTGTTTACAAAGGATATATGTGAAGTTGTATTTGATATTATTTGTTTCATTTCATGTTTATTTTGGAATCTTGTAGATGAATTTAATTAATGGTAATATACAATAGTAAAATATACTTGTAATTCATAGTTGGTAATCTACGGGAAATTAGTTAGTAGAAATTTTAATTTTTATGTGTAATTTCGCATGTAATGGACCTCAGTGGGGCTAGGGAATGTTACACTATGGTATAAGAGCCTTTGGTTCAAACATGAAGATTGTATGACCTAGGACAAGTGAAAATTGGGAAAATTTTCTATTACAGATTTTAGTTTGTGTGAATTGGGGAAAAATGACAAAAAATCAGAGAAAAATCTTCAAATTTGTGAGCAAATTCAAGTCAAATTCACCTTGGAGTAGTCGAAGAGAAGATATGTGGTGTCAATCTGTAGATTTCCAGAGCTAAAATTTATTTGGAGGGTTTAATATCATGTTTTAGGGCTGTTGTAGAATTTGGATAGAGTTGATGAATCGACGGTTGAGATTGCGTTCGATGGTCGATGGTCGGATCAACAAGTTTGGTGAAGAGTTTCTATCAACCAAAAGAAATCTCTGATGTTCGATGGTTGATGATCGACCATTGGTATAGTTGGGTGAATAGTTTGGTTTGGCCAAATGAAATCTCTGATCATCGATGGTTGATGATTGGGTGTTGGCAGATTTAGCAGGCTTTCAATTCATCCAAGAGAAGTTGTCGATCATCGATAAAGGAAAGATGGTGATGATGTGTCATGCCATGTTATAATACATGTGTGATTCCAAGCCATCCAGAGTGCCATGTTAGACTCCATGTGTCATGCCATGTCATCATAGTTGGCACGTCAACTAATAAATGGTCTATGGTCGATGGTCGGGTCGACTGAATTGGAGGAGTGTTTTCATATGCCAATAAGTATGGTTGATGGTTGATGATCAAATTGATCGAAATGGTAATTAATTTCATCCATCCAGCGAAAATCATCGACAATCGATGGTTGATGATCGGGTCGGTCAGTTTAGTGATGTATTGCAAATCAGTTTCCAAAGGAAAGGATAGATGGTCGACAATTTTGGAAAAGTGTTGTTTGAGTCCAAAGGAAAACATTGATCACCAATCATTGATAGATTCCATATCAACAACTAATATTTCACCCAATTTTGATATCGATGACTCAAATTTAAAAGGATGTTATAACAGTAAAACAATCAATTTTTATATAATTTTTTTAGGATTTTTAAGGTCTTAAACTTGTAGGGCAATTTTGAGGCCCTAAATTATGTTTCTACGCAACCAAAATCCATGAGAACAAAGTGTACTTTTGGAATCATGTCTCTGCATCTTAAATAAAATAACTCAAAGAGAGCTATCCAACAAGTTGCTCTAGGCGTAAAACAAAGCTCGTATGAGAAATTTACAGTTGAAACAATTAAGGTAAAATTTCGGCATCGATTTACTTTGAGAGGGCATAACTCCTTGCTAAGAAGTCTATTTGGGGCATGAAAATAGTTGATGGAAATATTATGATCTATGGAATACAAGCATGGAGCCATATTTTGGATATGGTTACCTAAAAACGTATATGAAGAGAAAAAAGACACTTGTAGCATATAAAGATAAATTGGGAAAAAAAGTTTAAACTTCTTTGGACCATAACTTTTAGCTCAAAGCTCATATTTGAGAAAAAAAAATAGTCACTGGAAATGTCTTGAGGAGGATAATATATATATCCACCCATAATTTTGAATTGGGAAATAAATTTTTATCAGAAAGTAATAACTCATTTCTGTAGTAATATGTGAGTGGAAATTGCAACTTGTAAGTGTTGTAACTTTTCGCTCAAAATTTAGATTGAGGCATGAGTACAGTCGTTGGAGAGTTGTTTCAAAGAGGAATGAATATAAGGAATCATATTATTGACTTAGTGCATTTTTTTCTTCATAAATTGGAATAATGACCTGTATTCTAATTGATGAAATGTTTTATAGTATGCATGTGCTAACAATGATTATTACATGCACATTTATTGAAGAATTAGAGGTACATGAAAACAAATTTGGTTATTGTATGAGGATTGGAGTTATGGAAGATTCCCATGGATCTTACAGCCTTGATAAATATATTATAGGTCTGCATAATAACATGGGAAATGATGATACAAATTCTAATGGAAGGAGAGTTAGGCATAAGCCTGTAACCATGAGAAGCTTGCATAGAAAAGTGCAGAGCTACAAGTCCAATAATAAAAGTATTATAGCTACAAGTCCAATAATAAAAGTATTATGAAGGATCAAGAAGAGATAATTTAGAGTCCAAATACGTTGCATAATAAAGTTAACAAAGACTCTGGCACCAAGAAAGCATATAGTGCTAGATAAGTGATAACATCCAGATCTCATAGAAGAAGGGATGATCTTGGGAATGATAGATAGTCAAGAAGCATGAGCAGGTAGCATCATTCTCCAAGAAAATCCACTAAAATAACTCATGCAAGTTCAGGGACAGGGAGCATCCCAAGTGTGTCTCCCGTCAGGAGGTAGAGAAGAAATCATGAGGTAGGCGTCTTGCAAGGTGAACTTAGGAAAATTAAGCCACCAAGTTTCAATAGTGAACACATGAAGGGGGAAGAAGTCGGGGCATGACTATTGGAAATGAAGAAATATTTCTAGCTGCATGATTACCCCTCAATGGTAGAAGCTAGAATCACAACCTACCACTTGCAAGAAATAGTAGCCATGTGGTGGGATCAACTTAAGCAATCCAATCACCTTGATGAGAAAAGTATCTCATGGAGTCAGTTCAAAGGATATTTACAAGATAAATATTTGTCTAAGCATTATTATGAACGGAAGATGAAGGAGTTTTTTAAACACAACTTGGGAAGCATGAGAATGGGCGAATATGAGAAGAGGTTCTTTGATTTGTTGAAATATGTTGACTTCATAAATGATGAGAAAGTCAAAATCCAAAGGTTTCTAAGCGGGTTACCCTCTTTCTACAGTGACAACATAAAATATGATAACCTCGGGACTTTGGAGGAATCCATAAGGAGAGAAAAACATATTTATGAGCAGAGGAAGGCTAGTTTTCCAAGAAGCTTGGAACAAAAAGATGAAGGGTAAAAAGGATCAAAGGAAGAAAGGTTTTAAGCAACCTTTTTCTAGAAAAAATCCCAAGAAAATCAACAAGGTAGGTCAACCCAAAATTAGCACAAGACTATAGATTCATTTGGGAAAAGACCATGTAGCAACCTGTACAATGTTTGGGGTGTGAGGGAAATGACCTATATAGAGACTACCCTAAAAAAAGAGAAATAGTGAGGATTTTCCACAACATTTAGGAGGATTAAATAATGGAAGAGATGGGAGGAAACATGCCAAGGATTTATGTAGCCTTGGACAAGAAGCAAGAAGAATATCAATCCCCCATGATTGAAGTGGAAGGTAAGATTGATAACTATCCCATGCCAATTTTAATTGATTATGGAGCTATCCATAGTTACATAAATTCTAAACTTGTTGAAAGATTCCACTTGCAAAGGAGTAAATATAAGAAATCTTGGATAGTTCAATTAGACACAAGGGCTAAGAGGAAAATCAATGAGCTAGTTAAAGATTTTATGACCGAAATGAATGGATTCAGTACAAGGTAGATGTGAACATCATACCATTGGTTTCATATGATTGTCTAATTGTCATGGATTGGTTGGAAAAACACCATGTTGTTCATATGATTGTCTAATTGTCATGGATTGGTTGGAAAAACACCATGTTGTATGAGGAAGTTAAAAAAAGACAATCATATGTCTTGATGAAGAAGGGAAACTTGGAAAAGTTCAAGGCATTCCAAGAGTTGTAGCTGTTAGAGAAATTTCAACTATGCAATTGAAAAAGAGCTTTAGGAAGGGATGTCGGATATTTGTAGCCCATATGGAAGAGGCATCCAAAGAAAATTTGAAAAGTATTGAAGACCATTCAATATTGAGGTATTTTGAAGATGTTTTTGGGGAAATATCGGGATTTCCACCAAAGAGAGACATTGATTTTTCTATTGATTCGGTGTCAGGAGATGCCCCAATGTCCAAGACACCATATAGAATAGGCACACGGTGTCAGGAGATGCCCCAATGTCCAAGACACCATATAGAATAGGCACACCAAATTTGAAGGAGTTGCATATGTATCTTGAAGAACTTTTAAACAAGGGCTACATATGCCCAAGTGTGTCACCTAGAGGTTCCCTTGTTATTTTTGTGAATGATGGAACCTTTATGCTATGTATTGATTTTAGATAGCTAAATAAGGTCACTATAAAGAACAACTATCCTTTGCCAAGGATTGGGGATTTATTTGATAATTTAGCTAAAAGGTGCAATAATTTTTTCCAAGATAGACTTGAGATCAGGTTATCATGAAGTAAGGATAAATGAACAAGACATCAACAAGACAACATTCAAGAAAATATATCGACATTATGAATTCACGGTAGTGTCATTTGGGCTATCAAATTCCTCGACAATTTTCATGTGTCTGGTGAATGGAATGTTCCGGGATCACCTGGACAAGTTTGTAATTGTGTTCCTAGATGATATACTTATCTACTCTAAGTATGAAGAGGAACATGGGAAACATTTTAGGAATGGTGTTGCAAGTTTTAAGAGAGCATAAATTATATGCAAAGCTAAGTAAGTGCATATTTTATCAAAATACCATTCACTAATTGGGGCATATAATTTCCACACAAGGGATAATAGTTGATCCTGAGAAGATAAAGGCCATTAGAGGATGGATAGTTCCAATAAATGCAACATATGTGAGATGATTCATGGGTCTTTCCAGCTATTACCGAATATTCATAAAAGTATTCTCAAAGATTGCAAGCCCAAACACTTCTTTGCAAAAGAAGGGAATGAAATTTGAATGGATTCCCAAATGCAAAGAAAGATTTCAGTAGCTGAAAGACATCTTGGCAAGTGCACCAATCTTGAAGATTGTATATCTAGATGAATATTTTTTTGTGTGCACTAATGCATGCAAGGAAGGGCTCGGTAGAGTCCTCACACAAAAGGATCATGTGGTGTGCTATGAGTCCAAAAACTTAAAAGAGCATGAAATAAATGATGCTACCCATGATCTAGAGTTTGCAGTAATTTTACATGCATTGAAAAAGTGGAGACATTACCTCATGGGGAGAAAATTTGAGCTAAGGACAGACCACTATCGTCTGAAACATCTGTTTGGAAAGCCAAAATAAAATGTCGAAAAAACTAGATGGATTGAATTTCTGAGTAAATATGACTTTGAAATTAAACATATAAAAGGCAAGGAGAATCAAGTAGTTGATGCACTCAGCAGGAGAGCATATGAGATGCATATGGTGTCTATTATATTGTACAAGACTAAGTGGATATTAATACAAAGCTAGATTTTTGAATTTTATTATCTTTTGGGTAAACCTTCTATTTATTGGTTGAGTGTATGAGAGCCCAATCATTGAATACCTGTTAAGGGGTGGGTGTACAAGTCACTTCCATAGTTATTGGAAGCATGAGGTTGCAGTACAATCAACATTGGGCAGAGTGAGAAGACAAATTTCTTAGGAAAATAGAGGAAATTCGTATGGGGGAGAATACACAGTTTTACACATTAAATTTTAAATGAACAACAAGGGGGAGTGCAAGGAAAAAGAACATTGGAGCTAGAACAAGAAGGATGGGTGAATTATGGAGCATGTTGGAGCATTTTTGGACCCTTCTTGAGTCGAATATTGAAGATACAGGTTGTTAGGCCTAAAGAGTTAACTCCTTGGGTGAGTTGCAGTAGAGAAACAATTGTTTGTAATTATTTCTTAGTAGTTTTTCTTAGCAGTGAGTTTGCCTTGAGTTCCCAACAAAGAGATTTTTGGTTACTTGTGCCAAAGAGACCCTGATAAACGAATGGGATACCCGATGGACTGAGAGTGATGAAGGGGTACATTCCTTGGGTTAGGTGGGTCAAGAGGAAGAGAGCTGGAGGAAATTTAAGATAGTTGTAGGAGAATACTAGTGGATTGTGATATTTTGAGTTGTGAGTGGACTGATAGAGGCACCCTTCTCTTGTGGATTCTTATCCCCAACTCGGGGGTGACTTATTGTTGAGATTTGGAACAACAGGTCAATGGTTGGGTGGAACATCCTTCCCAAGTAGTTGGTTGCACAAATGTTTTAAAAGATAAGTTTTTGTCTATTTTATGAGTTATCTTATGAGTTTTATGGTTGTGAATTTATCATGTGTATGGGAGTGGTTTTAAGTGTTATTGTAGAGGAATTATTATCTTCATTGTGCTCATTTAGAATGTTGTAGATGAATTTAATTATGGGTATCCAATTCTAGTTAAAAATGTGTTTAGTTCATAGATGGTAAGCTACAAGAATTAATTAGTAAAATACATTTTCAAATTTATTTGTGTTTTCCACAAGTAATGTCCCTTGGTTAATCTAGGGGATGTTACACTGGATGTTGAAGATATCATAAAACAATTGCAGCTATAAGAAGCCAATAATTTTGGCTAGGAATGAAGAAATAAGTGACTAATTACATAGCCAGGTGTATAGAGTGTCAAAAGGTGAAGACCAAAAATAGACATCTAGTGGGGTTGTTACAACCATTACCCATTCTAGAATGGAAGTGGGAATTTGTCACAACATATTTTATTACTAAGCTGCCTAGAATAGTGAAGCAACATGGTTCCATCATGGTGGTGGTTGAGAAATTAACTAAGGCACATTTTATTCTAGTGAATACTACACACAAGGCAACAAATATTGTATAAATTTACATGAAAGAAGTTGCCAGAATACATAGGGTGCCTAAGGAAATAGTTTCAAACGATGATACAAAGTTTACATCCAATTTATAGAAAGGTTTGTTTAAAGGCTTTGGGACAAATTTAAATCTCAGTACAACTTATCAACCTGAATCATATGGGAAAATAGAGAGGACTAACAAAATAATTGAGGACATTCTCATAATGTATGTGATGGACGAACCATGAAAGTGAGAGGATTATATCCACTTAATGGAATTTGCTTACAATAATGGGTATCAAGCCTCATTAAAGATGAGTCTGTTTGAAGCATTGTATGGTAGAATATGTAATACACTAGTAAGTTGGGATAATCTAGGAGACAGAGCGGTTGTTGGGATAGATTTGTTGAAGGAAATGGAAGAGAAAATGACAAAGATAAAATATAATATAAAGGTTTCTCGGGACTAGTAGAAATGTTATGCAAACAAGGATTGTGTTTTTAGAGATGTTGAAGTGGGCGAACATATGTTTTTAAAACTGAAGGCAAAGAGAAGTTCACTATGATTAGGATGCTGCCCAAATTTGACAGCAAGATATTGTGTACCTTTTGAAATATTAGAAAAGATAGGTCTAGCTGCATACATGTTAGCATTTATTGCATCCATTAGAGTGGATAATGTATTTCATGTGTCATTATTAAATAAATATGTACCTGACCCTAACCACGTAATTGATTGCACTGTGATCCAGGTGGAACATAAAGGGGAATTTTGGGTGGAACTAATACACATCCTTGACCAGAAATTCAAAGTTCTTAGGAACAAATCCATAGGGCTAGTAAAGGTTCAATGGAACTGCTACGGTCTTGAATATGCTACATGTGAGCACTAAGAAAACATGCCAGAGGAATACCTGCAAATTTATACAATTTTGAAGGAAATAGAATGCACGACTCCATTTTGCGAAACTACAATTCTAGAACCACTTCTCAGAGTCCTATGCAACCTACATTGGGGGCCTTGATAAAAGAATGGTAAACCCATTGGACTGAGAGAAGTGAAGGCGGTACATTCCTTGGGTCAATGGGTTGAGAGGAGTATGATATTTTTCTTAGAACTGTTGTTGGAGTTGTAAAGTTGTAGAATTTTATTTCTAAAAGTATTGTGATGTAAATTTGTATATGTATATTGGCATAGTGTGCATCAGGATGATGAACAATTGTAGGGGAGGGGGAATGTAACATCCCCATTCTAATCCCTAGTTCAATTAATGCATAACGTAGATATGAAATGTGGCCACGACCAAGTTATGTATACATGGACTGTATTTCTAAGTTTTAAAAATAAAATGTGATGCCAACAACTAAGGGTACATGGACATATATGGGGGTTGAATTAATGCACAAGAGCAGGGAGGGTCTTGGAGAATGTCTAAGAGAGGGGTCCAACGGGGAATTACCCATGTTTATTAATTCCACCGACATTCCTAAATTATATTATCATTATGTATTAAACTTATTTTATGATTGAGTGTCCCCAAAGCCAATCATTAAATACATGTAAGAGGGTGGGTGTGAGAAGTCACATCCCATAGTTATTAGGAGCATTGGGGTTGAGTACAATCATCTTGGGGAAGTCTATGAGTCAAGTAAGCAAGCCAAAAGAGAAGAAGTTCATATGGGATGTTACAACAATTTTTAGACATTAAGTTTTTGGCATGAATAACAAGCAGAGTAGAAAAGAAGAGCTTGGAGCTGGAGAAACCATGGAGGGTGAATTCTAGATCAGCATGATGAAGCATTTTTGGAGCGTTTTGGAGCTAAATACTGGAAAGCTGGGTTGTCAATCCTGAAGAGTGAACTCCTGTGTGAGTTTCAATGTAACAACAAGTGTTTATTGTTGTTCGTTGGTAGTTTTGTTAGCAGTAATCTCCCTTGAGTTCCCAGCAAAGAGATTCATAGTTACTTATGCCAGAGAGACCTTGATAAATCAATAGGATGCATGAGGGACTGAGATTAGTTAAGGGGTACATTCCTTGGGTTAGGAAGGTTGAGAGGAAGAGAGCTGGTGGAAAATAAAGATAGTTGTAGAAGAATACCAGTGGATTGAATGTCGAAAAAACATTTGTTTGGAAAGCCAAAATTAAATGTCGAAAAAACTAGATGGATTGAATTTTTTAGTAAATATGACTTTGAAACTAAACATATAAAGGCAAGGAGAATCAAGTGGCTGATGCACTCAGAAGGAGAGCATATGAGATGCATATGGTGTCTATTATATTGTACAAGACTAATCTAAAATATAAAATTATTGCAACAACAAATTTAGATCAACAATATTTGAAAATAAAAGAAACATTACAACAAGGTAATTTTCAACGGAAATTTAATAACTATGACCTAAAACTTGAAGATGGAATTCTCATGTATAAAGGAAAAAATACGTGTTGAATTCCAATGATATGAAAAATGTAGTGTTGAGGGAAATGCACAATGTTTCGTACACTAGGTGTAACTTCCCCACTATAATCCACAATCTAATTTATGCATAACATAGATATGAATACGGCTATGGCCAAGCGATGTAATATGCAGTTTTTATTTCTGATTTTAATAAATATAATGTGATACCAATTGTTGGGAATATGGACAGAGACAATGGATGACTTATCCACAAGAGAGGAAATGTCTAGGAGTTTCTAAGAGGGGTCCAAGGAGGAATTAATTGAGAGGAAATGTCTAGGAGTTTCTAAGAGGGGTCCAAGGAGGAATTAATTATGGATATTAATACAAACCTAGATTTTTGAATTTTATTATCTTTTGGGTAAACCTTCTATTTATTGGTTGAGTGTATGAGAGCCCAATCATTGAATACCTGTTAGGGGGTGGGTGTAGAAGTCACTTCCATAGTTATCAAAATCGTGAGGTTGCAGTATAATCAACATTGGGTAGAGTGAGAAGAAAAATTTCTTAGGAAAATAGAGGAAAATCGTATGGGGGAGAATAGACAGTTTTACACATTAAGTTTTACATGAACAATAAGGGGGAGAGCAAGGAAAAAGAACATTGGAGCTAGACCAAGAAGGTTGGGTGAATTCTGGAGCATGTTGGAGCATTTTTGGAGCCTTCTTGAGCTGAATATTGAAGATACAGGTTGTCAGGCCTGAAGAGTTAACTCCTTGGGTGAGTTGCACTAGAGAAACAATTGTTTGTAATTATTTCTTAGTAGTTTTTCTTAGCAGTGAATTTCCCTTGAGTTCCCAACAAAGAGATTTTTAGTTAACTATGCCAAAGAGACCCTGATAAACGAATGGGATGCCCAATGTACTGAGTGCGATGAAGGGGTACATTCCTTGGTTTAGGTGGGTCAAGAGGAAGAGAGCTGGAGGAAATTTAAGATAGTTGTAGGAGAATACCAGTGGATTGTGATATTTTGAGTTGTGAATGAACTGATAGAGGAACCTTTCTCTTGTGGATTCTTATACCCAACTCAGGGGTGACTTATTGTTGAGATTTGGAACAATAGGTCAATGGTTGGGTGGAACATCCTTCCCAAGCAGTTGGTTGCACAAATGTTTTAAAAGATAAGTTTTTGTCTATTTTATGAGTTATCTTATGAGTTTTATGGTTGTGAATTTATCATGTGTATGGGAGTGGTTTTAAGTGTTATTGTAGAGGAATTATTAGCTTCATTATGCTCATTTAGAATGTTGTAGATGAATTTAATTATGGGTATCCAATTCTAGTTAAAAATGTGTTTAGTTCATAGATGGTAAACTACAAGAATTAATTAGCAAAATACATTTTCAAATTTATTTGTGTTTTCCACAAGTAATGTCCCTTGGTTAATCTAGGGGATGTTACACTGGATGCCAAAGATATCAAAAAACAATTGCAGCTATAAGAAACCAATACTTTTGGACAGAAATGAAGAAATAAGTGACTAATTACATAGCCAAATGTATAGAGTGTCAAAAGGTGAAGACCAAACATAGACATCTAGTGGGGTTGTTACAACCATTACCCATTCTAGAATGGAAGTGGGAATTTTTCATGACATGTTTTATTACTAAGCTGCCTAGAATAGTGAAGCAACATGGTTCCATCACAGTGGTGGTTGAGAAATTAACTAAGGCACATTTTATTCCAGTGAATACTACACCTAAGGCAACAAATATTGTAGAAATTTACATGAAAGAAGTTGTCAGGATACATAGGGTGCCTAAGGAAATAGTTTCAAACGATGATCTAAAGGTTACATCCAATTTATAGAAAGGTTTGTTTAAAGGCTTTGGGACAAATTTAAATCTCAGTACAACGTATCAACCTGAATCATATGGGAAAATAGAGAGGACTAACAAAATAATTGA
>CBVK0102389778.1:0-10668 GCA_900067695.1 Picea abies
ATTACATCCGAATACATTGATCTACCTATGTGTGGGTTAGGACCTTAACAGTCTTCTTCAATTATGGTATCATCATCTGTGAAAAAATTTACCACATGTTCATCGTTCTAAAAAACTTGTAAGTGTTCTTGATTATCTGGGACAAATGGTCGAAAAATAGTCTTCACATGATAAGTGCCTTCTTGATGCAAATATTATGTTTTAAACAAGGATGCAATGATTGCTAATGCATCAAATTTTTTATTCTTTTTTCTGGGGATAAATGATATGTTGAAATATTTTTAAGAGTCCATGAGCTATTTCACTCTTTTAACATAACATTTCAATTTTTCCTTTCTGATTTTATATTTTCCTTTGATATGATTTATAGTCAATTTGGGATCACTGGTTACTACTAAGTGTTCAACTTTCATTTGAATGGAAATGATCATTCCTTGAACGAATGCTTCATATTCAACTTTATTATTAGTGCATGGAAATTCAAATCTTATGGCATGACGATATACGGTAGATTGTGTGCTTTTGAAAATAATTCCAGCTCCATTTCCTGACTTAGAACATGCACAATCAAAACACATTTTCCAGTATCCTTGAAAAGATTCTTGTTCTTTTATCTATTATTGAGTGCATATATGTTCTGAATCAAAGACAACATAGTTTCCCATTCCAGCATCAAGATAATTTCTCATCAATTCATTTTCCTTTCTTTTGAAATAATTTATTTTCTTATTTCTCTGGGGACTCTTACCATTGTTCCATATTTATTAGGGAGCATCATACAAATTCCATCCTTCATGATGTACCCCCCAATCATTGAGGAATAGTCCCTTCCCAGAACAACTCCATATGTCAGAGGCAAGTCTACTACTACAATAGTGAAAACAACAATGATATGAGGAGTTGCACTTATCCAGGAACACAAATATTTAATCTCTCCATAAGCTAGAACTTTTCTTGAGTCAATAGCATAAATGATTTCACCAGTTTCATAATGTCTAGTACATTCCATTCTAAGTTCTTGCATCAATGATAACGACATAATGTCATTAGTAGCTCCAATGTTAATCAAAAAATTGTGCATAACGACTTCGTGGTTCTCTATGGTAATGTAAAATGGTGAAACCTTTGGTTTAGGTTGAGTTGAAGAATAGTTATGTTGTCACTTTGATTTTATCACTGCAACTTCCATTCTTGTATTTGAATCATCAAATATTTTCAACAAGTTCACTCTTTGTTGTGGAATCTTAACAACTTCTATAAAGGGCAACATGATTTTTAGTTTTGAAAGATCATCCATTATGTTATATTTCATTTGTTTTGGAGTCTTTTTCTGATTAGCAACATGTGGTTGTTTTGTTGTTTATACTTGACTTGACTTAGTCTTTTATTTTTCTAGAACCTCTTTTGCTTTGACTTTGTTTATTTGTGACCTTATCTGGATGAAATTATCTTGCAAAATATCATTTTCATCTTGTTCATTGAAAATAAAAAATGGTTCTGATTCATCAGTATGTACTAATTCCAGACCATCATTTTGCATAATGTTTGACTCCAGGTCAAGGTCTTCAAAAATTTATTCAATATCATTTTTTTCTAACTCAAGGGCATTTGGGTTTGGTATTCGCGGTTCTCTTGGTCTCTGTTCTTCATTCCTCCTGTCATTTCTTGCTCTTTGATCTTGAGCAATATTTCTTCTTTGTTCTTGTACACGAAATCTGACGTCTTGGTCTTATGAAGGAAGTGGGTTGGTAGCTCGTCTTAACCTTGCCAATTCATTTTGCATTTGCTGAATTATCTTATTCACTTGACCTATCTCAATTTTTTTCTTGGTTTCTTTGGCTGCGGCTAGATCATTTCTTATGTCGGGGATAACACCCTGAAATATTCCACCAATTCCTTGTTTCTCAACATTCCTTGAGCCCAAAGCTATTTGGTTTTCTATGGTTAAGTTAGTCATTTATGTTTGATCTTTTCCAAGGATAATTTCAAGATCAACATTTGTTTCTATCATAATTTATTCCATCCCAGTCGATTTGTGCATAACTCCATCCAAATCATTTATTTGATCAACCCTAATAGCATATTTTACATTTGTTGGCATAACATTCCTGTAACAACAAAATATAACTGGTTTGTTTGGTCTTTGATCTTCAGGGATTTGATTTAGTACCTTGTGAAACCACAAATTGAAATATCGCATCCTTTCACTTTTCTTCAAATGGATTTGATTGAATTCAGTTAATAACATGGGGTACGATACCATAGGCACATACATGGTCATAAACATAGTTCATATATCATCGAAAGATGCAATTGACCAGTTTGGAAGGGACATATACCATTCATGAGCTGGGCCAATCAATGTTTGCAAAAAAACCTAACCATTACATCTTCGTGTTTTACTAGATGCAATTCACACATAGATAAAATTGTTCCATGTGTCTTTTCAGGTCCATTATTCTATCTCATGAAAATATTGGTAAGGCTCCTTGTGGGAGAGTGGGTGATTGATGTTGTTCACCAAAAATGTTAAGGGGGATATTCCTCATCGTTCTTAGTGGGATTATATATCTTTCTTAATGTTCAAGAATTTCATTTCTTTTTTCTTCTTGATTTTCAGGAACTTCATTTCTTCTTTCCTCTCTATCTCCCATCTCTTGAATTTTTATTATTTCAATTTCAAAATTTTCTCCAACTTCAATATTTCGAAGTTGTTTACTTCTATTTCTTGTTATTGGTCCTCTATATGTCTCTAGTCTTTTTATTAGTTTCCAATCCTTTGTATTTGTCTTCTTGCGATCTCTCTTTCTTCTTCACAAGCTAGGGTTTCCCAAGAATTTTCTAACTCTTCTATAATCCTAGTTGATGTTATTTCCATATTATACAATTGATGCAATATGCTCTATCAATTTCCAACACCAATTTGCAAATTTGGTTGATTCAGGTTAGGTTCAGTCATAAATTTTGGTTTGCACAAACCAACCTTTTTCTCTCCGTAGTATGGTCGCCAAAATGTTGATCTAAAAGACTATTTTACGGTCTTAAGGTCAACCTCACAAGGATATGGATCCCCCTACATTTTTAGAGAGGTGGTACTCTTCTTGTTATTATGATTCCAATAAAATAAAATGAAACAAAACAAAGTCTGAGAAGGACCGGACTTAATATTTACATTTACAGTCAAGGAAGAAAACACCTAAGATTTGGGACCAGGTGTTAAAATAAACTCATATGTACAATATCTACAGTGTGAATAGATAATATTCATACGTAATATAAATGATTGATATATCCATCACATCATTCATTGAAACATTTAACAATACCACAAATATAAATAACAAGAAATGGACCACAAATAAAAGAGAGCTTTAAATTATATTTCAATAAAGTACCAAAGGGATTATGATAGATAGAAAATTTGGTAACTCAATCTTTTGGTCAGAGTCTTTGAGAATACAACAATGTAATATCCCAAGTAGCTCTCTCAGAGTCTAAAAAACAATAATGAGTCTTTAAATTCAAATTAAATGTCTTTAAAGAAAGTAAATTGTGTTCGCCCTTCAAAGAGGACTGGGATTGGCTCCCGCATACCATAAAATGAAAATGCCTGGAAGATAAGAGAAGGAAAACCAATAATTATCCTAAATCCCACAGAAAACCGAGTAGACAAAGGCAAATTGATAAATGGTTGTAGAGGAAATGGGCAGAAGAAAAACTGAAGAGTAGAGTTTATGCTCGACTCACTATAATGGATAAATCTCATATATTCACCTGCTTGTAGTTGGCTCCTTTATAGACATCTATTGTGGTTGAGGTAGCATAATTTCTCTAACTGTTTCTTGATTTTTTGGTTCAGTAATTTTAATTAACGCCTTTTTGAACCATTCCTCAATGTGTTATCTCAAAGGTGTCACGGTGATTTCATGTTTGGTTTTAATCTCGAACAACTATCTTTCGAATTTTCTCAGGTCTAGTTCTGATTGATGGAATGTTTTGTCCACCTCATCATTTATGTTGATATACCGAACAAACCATATTTCAACTTCATCCTCGGAAAATTCTATGGTTTCGGTAAATTCATTAGCTCAAACAACTTTTAATGCTTTAATTTGTCCCATTAAACATTCGTTGGTTAAGATCATGGTATCCATAAATAAATCGGGACCATCTAATTCCTTGGTAAGACCCACAAGATTAAGAAATAAATCACTCTTTTTATTCCTTAGGGACTCAGTTTCATTTATCATTTTGTTTAATTCTTTAATTCTCCTTAACCAATAGGCATTAATTTGCTTCATACAATAAGGCGAAGGAATTGTTTGTTCGTTTCTCCAGGATTCATTTAAACTGGAAATTTTAGCTAAAAATGTATTTACATCTTCCTTGAAAAATCCTTCATCATTCTCCAAATCTTTCTACATATATTCCTTGAAATTCTCTATTCTGGAGAAAAAGCTAGCAATATTTTGGGCAAGCTTCCAAATTTCATGAATTATATCAACTTGTTTTTGTATAGCATCACCAACATATTTTCTTATAGCTTGCAATAAACTTGATGGTCCTTTGTATTTTTTACTTCTTTCGAGGATCTCCTCAAATTCAAGTATAGGTTGCATAGAACTTAAAGGTTCTGGGAACAATCGTGTTGGTTCCAGAGAAAATTCTAATTCTTTTACTCTTTTCTTTAGTTCCAAATTCTCTTTTTCCATTTTGTCAATTGTCTGTCTTAATTCATTTCCAGTAGCTCCATGAAAATCTGCAATTTTAGATGGTGCTACTCCATCCAAGTCAATATAATATTTCCATCGTTCGAATGACTTTTTATTCTTGGTATTAAGTTTTTCTAACAGTGAATTTTTTGTTTCACGATTGTAATCCGCATGGTGTAGAGTGACAAACTCCTCTTCGAATATCTCTGGATTCTAAGTCATAACAACATAAATTATTTCTCTCGTCTCTAACAGCCTTTGTGCAGACCAGTCAGGTTCTTCAATGATTTCGTCCATGTCCATAGCATGGGGACTTTCCTAGTCTTCTAGTGTGTTCATTTCCACTAATGACATTTATTTTTCTTTTTATAGGAGTGTGCAACATGTGTTTTCTCAAGGATTTTTCTTGGTGTTTTTTTATCTCCATTGTCATCTGAGCGTCTAACTGGTGTTTTTCTAGTATCCATTCCACTTGTTTTTTTCTTCATTCTTGATGGAGTGCTTCTTTGAGACGTTTATGACGAGTTAGGTTTTTGATTTGTTGTTTCTCTGTCGTGTTTTTTGTATCCTCATTTTTACTATTTACTTCTCATGTATTCTCTGAATTTTGGTAGGCCGCTAGTTCTTGAAGATCCAAATTATCTATGCGACCTTCTTGGAATTGTTCAATTCTGATAAAGTGTGAAGTATACTTGACTAAATGCATATGTGTGGTGAATTTTCTATCTGGGTCAAAACCTTCGACAAGCTTGGCTTCCTTCATACCTATTTGTTCATGATGTTCTGCCAACTCATTTAGATGAGTTGTGTGTTTAACAATACAATCCCCAATTTTCCATGGTAGGGGTATAAACTATTTTTTCCTTTTGTCATGGAAGAAAATGTCCCAAGTTTTGTATTTCCTGCATAATTCTCCAACAAATAGTTTATCTGATGTATAACATGGTAAGAGGAAAGGTTTCTCCTTACTCCCAAATACTCTAATTACAGTGAATTATTTAGACAACTCATAAATCCCTTTTCCAATGAGGATGGAAGTTTATTATAAAGATATCCTTGATGTGCTCTGTCCAAATATTAACCTTTTGAATTCTGAGATGAAATAAGAGGAAAGGTTTCTCCTTACTCCCAAATACTCTAATTACAGTGAATTATTTAGACAACTCATAAATCCCTTTTCCAATGAGGATGGAAGTTTATTATAAAGATATCCTTGATGTGCTCTGTCCAAATATTAACCTTTTGAATTCTGAGATGAAATTGTTGTGAATTGGGTAAAAACTTTATTGGGCCTTATGTCTGTACAAAATTGAATATCATAAATAAATTGGCTCTAACTTAAAATCCACATGTTTTGTGCGAGACGAATCTTTAAAAACATGGCCATAAGAAATGGCGAAAATGAGGTAAGCAACCATATAGAATTTATGGGTCTTTTTGAGGTTATTCATCTGGAAAGAAATTTCACTCGAAATGAGATAACCCCAAACGATGATAGATTTTTCATGCAGGGCATAATGAATAACATATATGACATCTCTTGTTACAAACATAGTAGATTCCAATTCGAGAATGCAGGCAAATAGCCAAGAAAATTCGTTGTATGGGTATTTTAGCAAGTTTACCTTGATTCTAGAAGTACTAGGGTTGCAGGTTGGATGTTCCAAATAGTTGATCAACAGTCTGTTCCCTCCATTATGTTGCTTCAAAAATTCATCAACTTCCTCTTTCTTGAATCACATAGTGGGCACAGGTAGTCGTAACCTTTTAGAAAATGTTGAGGGAGATAAAGAAATGGGCTGATAACTTTGCATTTGAATTATTCTTCATTTAGAAACAAATTTATCTGCACACCATTGAATGATCTCTTTCATATCAGTTACTTTTGGAACACATCCTACTAATGTGATTCCTTAGGTCCAGATTAGGTTTTCCTTCTTCTCAGCTGAAAGAAGATTTTTGTAGCACTTGTATGCCCTAGACTGCTAGAAATGTTGATCTTCATGACCAAGAGTTTTCAATGTATATCCAAAAAATACTTCCTTCTTCTTATTTGACATCTTTTCTTCTTTTCACAAAGGTGGAGCCACTGTCGGTACTTACAGGTTGGAATTTTTTATTTTATTTAAATTCCACTACGTACTACCTTGGTAAATCAATCAACCATAAACCATGCTTTAAAATGTCATCATTTCTCATGGGGCTTGGGTTGATTACGACCCTTTATCGATGCATTGTTTATTAATAACGACATTGTACTTTTACAAGTGTGGATGGATGATGTGGAAAGGGTAATTAATTTGACGGGAAATGGTGATGTGATGTTACGATAAACATAAAGTGTTAAGTATGGAGGTGTAAAATTATGCTTTTACAAGTGGTGGATGATGTGGAAAGGGTAATTAATTTGACGGGAAATGGTGATGTGATGTTACGATAAACATAAAGTGTTAAGTATGGAGGTGTAAAATGATCAATGAGAAATGTTACAGAAATGCAGACTTGCATGGTTGTGAGGTTGTGGACTTAAACACTTGTCAAACAATATTCAACAAAGGGTGACAATGACCACATTGAGATTCACGAATACAATTAAGTGTTGGGAGAAACACAAACTTGTGGGGTTGGATACCTACGAGTCACAGAAAAGTGATGAGGAATAAGGAGATTCACTCCGCAATGAGAAATATGGCTAAGTATGAAACAAAGTAAAAAGTGGAAAGTGAATGTGGACCTGCCAATTTGCGGAGATGAAAACTTAGAAAAGGATTTAGGGATGGCACATGGCTCTACATCCGCATTACTTTAATTTTGACTAAGTACAAAAGAAAACAAAAAAGGAAACAAAGTAAGAGTCTTGGTGAGTGCGGGGTTACGACCCTGAGTAAGTCAAAAAAAGATTTAAGCATTGTTATGCAGCTCCACATCCACATCATTTGAAATGATTAAGTGCTTGGAGGCTTTTTGATGTAAGAGAAGGAAAGTGAAGAAAAATAAGCTAAGAAAAATGTAAAAGAAATCCTAAGACTAGTTGAATGACAATACAAGACCGGTCAAAAAAATGGATCAACATATCTCTAGAGAGTTGTGGATAAACATAGAATAGATCCAAAAGAATTTTATAACCTACAATCTCAAAATTAAAGGAGATATGCCCTATCATATCCTCCTCATAGAAGTGAGCATTTCTCCCATTGAGAGCATGGCTCTGATAGTCGGGCACCTAATGTATAAGAACAAGTTAAACAACACAGAAGACAAGTGGATTCCTAAAACTACTTCAAACTCCATCCAAAACCACCTTAGGCTCAAGTGGGGATGGCATAAGGATGCCTAGTCTTGGTTAAATCATTGGGGAATAAAGGAAGAGATCATGCTGCAAAATAAGGATAATATTAAAAATATTATTGCATGCTCTACGACCTAGTATGGGGGAGATGTTGAGGTGTTAGGCTATGTTAGATAACAATACATATAAAAATAAATAAAGTCGGCTCAATTAAAAAAAATAACAATAATAAAAATAAAGTGCGCTCAATTGAAAAAAACAATAAAAACAATTACACACAAATGTGACATGGAATGAAATAACAATAAAAAAAATTACACCTTAAGAAATTAGATCTGGATTTAAGATGAATAACCTAATAATTTTTCATAAAGACAAAGAACACATTAAAACTGTTAAATTTTTTTTAAAATAATAATTAAAAAAAAGCCCTAATTTTAATTTAATAAATTTTAACCCTTTTAAAACAATTTAAATATCAAAATTTTGAAATAAATAAACAAAATAAAATTTAAACTTAATAAGAAAATAAACTCACCCAATTTATCCAATTTATCCATGGGATTGTGATGTTTCTTTAATATTATTTAAAGATAATATGAAGAGTTGTTTCGAGTGCAAGTTTACACATTGCCTCACATACTTTTTATTTTACCCATAACTTTCCAAAATCACTTATGATGACCAGTAAAGTGAAGATAATGCAACCGGTTTGGAAATCATTTTCTTTTTTGAATATAAATATACATTTCTAAATGTCTTTCATCATTTTGAATTGGATGCTCTACAATTATTAATTCACGCGTTGATGGAGTTGATTGCGATCACATTCTTTACTATATTCTTCATCTCGAATATTAAGCGAATTTTATATATATGATCTCCAATAACAATAATAAATTAAATTTATAATGTATAAAAATAAAAAGACTAAAATATTATTAAATTAGCATATTTTTGAAATAAGTGAAAAGAATGTTAAAGAGAATACGATATAGATGTAGATATGTTATAAAAACAAAAAGTAAAGATATTTTTTAGATAGTGGATTGCATTATCTTTTTTTAATTAAAAAGCATTAGGTATTCTATTATATTTTCAAAAATTGTACAATTAAGTTGGGTATCTGTTAAAAATTGGAAACCAAGTCTACATCCTGATCCCAAGTTATAGATATTCAACATTAGTTTAACAGTAAAGGTCAATGAGGAGCCGATCCATAAGACAAAATCATTATATGTCAGATGCGGTGAGAACATAAACTTTCGCACAAGCCCAACTTAAGTCCAGAGACCCTATACTAACAACAAAGCCATGATTTATTTGGCTAAAAATAAAGGAAATGCATAAACCAAATAACCACCAACCCCTTAACTAGGATGGTTTGTCACAGTCGTCCCATTGCTCGGCTTTGCGTCGCTAGGGATAACCAAATCCTCCATCTTCTTTGGTTCTTTGTCGACGTCAATTGGGCATGTTGTCGAGTTGGGCTTGCTAGGAGGGCCCTTATTTTACGGTTGTTCTCATGAAACTTGAGTAGTTGTAGAAACCATGAATATGTTGCCATACTGGGATTTACAAAACAACTCGAATTTTCCTTCTAAAATGCGTAGGGCATGGAGAATCTCTCTATGTGTATTCCTAGACTAGTGCAATGCTTGACCCACCATGGATTTTACTATCCAATAAGTTTTTTCTATTTGGAAATATTTGGTGTTCTCGGTCCCAGAGTAGTATGGATCATCCACCCATCCCTCAACTTCCTCTAGTACCTGTCTGTCTAACAATGCCTCCCTTTGCTCCCGCACCCGTCCTTCGACCTCTTCTGTCGCTTTCTTCTCATCTACCGAGCACAATTTGACAAAGCGATCCCTTACTACCCAAATGTCTCTTGCATCCCAAGTGTTTGTTGCAGGATCTTTAGAGGTGGAGGCTTCCCTGTTGTGCCTCCCACCTCAACAAATTTTACCCCCTTTGTTCCTCAGGTGTGCCATTGAAATCCCGAACCAACTAGGGACTGAGATCCTTGCAATATTGTCTACACCCCGAGCCGAAACAATCACAATATTGCCAACTATCATAATTGGGATAGACGTCTCCCTAGAGGACCTCAAATCTATCTCAGGAAACTCTCTCACCGAGTGTAGGGACTTGTAGACACAAGCACCTATTCTTGGTGTGTTCTAAAAAATCGACATCCTCTGAAATTTGAAATCCTCGCTCTCAATCATGGAAAATGACTCCACTGTACAACCCTTTCGCAGTAATGAGACCTAGTACGATTTCCATCTCCATCTTGAAACTTCAACACGAACTGACATGAAGATTGCATACCATCTCCCTACCACTCCACCTTGATCGCATGTTTCCTGATGATATTTCCCAAACCATCCTTGTCCTCGATTGTCCTATCCATCAACTTAACATCCTTACTTCATCAAGATTGCATACCATCTCCCTACCACTCCACCTTGATCGCATGTTTCGTGATGATATTTCTCAAACCATCCTTGTCCTCGATTGTCCTATCCATCAACTTAACATCCTTACTTCATCAAGATTGCATACCATCTCCCTACCACTCCACCTTGATCGCATGTTTCGTGATGATATTTCTCAAACCATCCTTGTCCTCGATTGTCCTATCCATCAACTTAACATCCTTAC
>CBVK0102389785.1:0-13390 GCA_900067695.1 Picea abies
TTTCCCTAACTAGTGGAGTTTAGTCCCCCATACTCTTTTATCATGGTCGTTCTATGCGTAGTGATGTATTTTATATTAATGATGGTACATATACAAAAATAGTTGCACTAGCCTTTAACATCTAGGTTTTCCAACCTAATCATCACGAAACTAGCTCACCATCCTATAAAACATAGCATATACACAAAGGCTCCCTAGCCTCAAAATCACGCTCACTTAAGTTGCTGCGCACGGTATACTGGAATGTGCACACTTCATCATTTTACTATGCAGTACATGCACGCACTATGCCATGAAAGGTGCATACAAAAAATGATATCCAATAGTTCACCAGCTTAAGTACATTTGCATTTACATTTACAATTGGGTTTGGCCTAGGGATATTTCACCTTCCTTATCTATCTCTTCTTCATGCCCATTGGAGTTCGATCCTTCAAATCCTATATGAACATCCATTCCTCTAACTTCATTTTCCAAAATGTAATCACCCTTTTCCTTCCCCATTTCTCTGCTTATGCAAATATTTGGTTCGGTTCTAACAATCATTAACTCTTCAAAATGTCCAGTTAACCGAATTTTTTTTAGGCTATCATACTTTAATAATCTTCCAGAATAAACCAATCCGATTCAACAAAATAATATCATATTCCATTTTCTGCAGGTCTTGGTCGGTCAAGAACCCTGCGGCTTCCATCTCTAAGCCTAGTTCTGTTCTAAAACAAAATTTTGGTGCTAGCCCCTTCTCTTCGGCCCTTGGTTCACATGTGACCATGACTGTGACCCAACGCTTATGATTTGGGCATTTATCTGGATCTTTGAAGCTTCGAGCTCTGGCTATGGAAGTTTTCAAATCACATCACAACAAATCTCTCAAATTTATGGATTGACGAACTCGTGAAGTAGGGTGGATCAACAGTCCATGACTACCCAACATCCAATGACTAATACCCACTATGGAACTTCAGGAATTTGAGCTCTAGGACTTCGGAGGTTCGCAGCTTCAAGACTTCAGAGGATTTCACATATGCACACCCCCAACACCCCCAAACCATTCATCTCTGAACACTTCCATGTCACCTTTGGTGACGTCATTACGTCTCGTCACCTTGGCAATACAAAAATTTTGAAAGTTATTTCTTTCATTCCCTTATGAACCATTCTTCCGAAGTGTCAAGTCTCCATACTTCACAACTGGTGTCATGCGTCCACTGGGATCGATGGTTTCTATACTTGAACTAAGATATTGAATAATCACATCAAACTTGATACCTTTCAAATTGTGGGGACATGGGTCGATGATTTTGGAGTAACTCGTTGATTTTTCTGCATTTGTCCCAACGGTGACACAAACCTCTTCTAGGAAACCGTGGTTTGGATTGTGGGACCGCCTTGTATAATTATCTTCTTTGCATCTTGGATCTACATAATGCCTCCCAACCCTCTATATTGAGAGATAGTGACGAAATTTAATGTGGGCCTGACCCTACTAACTCCTTCATGGTGCTTAACTACCTTGTGCCACCTCTAGGAGAGCGACATGGTAGGACACACAAAGCCAAAACATGGTCCAATCAAGAAGGTAATAATTTCAAATTCTAACTGCATTTCAATATCACAATGATTCTTAACTCTCTCAAATGTGGCACACATCCCATGTTTCCATGTCATTTCGAGTGACGTCAGTAGGCCACATCACTTTGGGACTTTGGGCTTCGGGAGTTTTCACCTTAGCATACCCCGTGTCTCCCGAACATTGAACTCAAGAACTTTCTTACCTTACTCTCTTGGCTTATTCCTATGGTTCTGAGCCATCCTTGGTCAAATCCAATGATAAACACTCTCCCTCGGATCTATGATGTAAATCCTCTTTGAGACTTCGAAACTTCGGGCTTCGACCCTTTCTACTCTATCACACATAAACTTCACTAAAGTCGTGAAGTTTGAAGTACTTAGGGGTTAATCCTCATGCACCTTTCTCCATATTTGATGGTTGTGAAGGATCCTCCTTCTCCCCAGCAGATCCAATGACTCAACTTCAAACCTTGTTGTTCCAAACCCACGGTTACTACAGTCTCTTTTCTCTGCATTTTTTCTTGAACCGTTATACCTCCTCAGCTTTCAAAAATGACCAAGGTTCTCTCTAGGCACTCTGGAATGCTCCGAAATTCAATTTTTTTCCTTTTAACAACAATTTTCTCTCATCTTTTGATTCCATAACCACTTATACAGCCTAATTCAGGCTCAATGTCAAAAACTTGGCTTTGAACTTCAATTTTTTCCATTTCGACAACAATTTCCTTCTGAAACCTTCTCTTCAACTTCTACTTTCCTAGCCCATCTAGGCTCAGTTTGGAAACCTAGCTCTGATACCAATTTGTAATTTTCCCAGCCACCCAACATGTCGGGAAATGCCACAGAGGAACATCTTACTACTCTGATACCAATTTTGTTTTAACACAACTGGCCACCCAAGCTGGTCCATGCTATCTCATAGAAACAAAAATTATCATCTTCCTATAAATATAACCATAGACAAGCAACATATTCTTCTAATACATAGACTGATGTAGAAATAACAGTAAAAGCATACATGTAGTAATCTAGACAAAACCATAGATGTAACAACATATATAAATACATAGCATTTGAATGAACAAGGAAAATGAATACTTATCTTTTAATTGAGATCCACCAACTGCATGCAGACCTTCCATGAACCTCCCAGCCTTAGACCATGCTTCTCATCATGCTCAGGAGTGGGTCACCCCCAAGTTGGGACTAAGCTCCACCTAGGTTAAGGGAATCCTAGACTAGGTTGAGTTCACAGGAGACTACACAGTGAAACTAGAAGGATTCTCTTCAAGAGCCTTCTTACACCCACTACTCATGGACTCTCATTCCCCACATGCTTGTTCCACCTGGGAATATGCACCTTCATTTCTCCATAGTTCATTGGCTACTCCACTTCCCCTTTCATGGTCTTGATAATAGGGCATATCAGGAATTCTCAGATCTTTGTAGCTGGTGCTGGACTCTCTCTAGGAGAAAATCACTTCCTAGCAAACTCTCTCACCTAGAAAGAGTTTCTCACAGGCCTAACAACCCGCTTCTTTGACCAACTTCAACTCAGTTCCAGCAAGGTGAGGAAAAAAAAAAGGGTTAAATATAGATCAGGGAATGGAAACAGTTACAATTCAGTAAGGCACAACACAATTTTGGTAAGTACAGATATGTTGGGCTTCATAGGAAAACACATGCCAACTTCCCTAGTTACTAGTTTCAGAGGTGCCTCTAAGATGCAGAGGTCCATGAAGGAGGCCCGAAAATTTAGGAGAAGGATGGGAGAATGGGGCATGAACCCACCCCATTGAGATAACTCTCTAGCTTTAACTACATGTGCCCAGGTCAACACCTATCTTCCTGGAGTTTCATGCAGTCCATTTAACATTCATTCCCTTTCCCAAGAACTTAGGATAATAGGTTTATTTTTCTCCACTTTAATATTTTCATTTTTTTTAGGAACATATTATAATATTCCCTTTGGTTAAGCCCTCTATCTTAGCCCCTATTTCCTATCCTCTCAGCCCCATCCCTTTCCCTACCTAGTGAAGCGTCATCCCCCATCACTCTTTTTTCTTCGTCTGTCTACATGCAACGCTGTATAATTTTTATTAATGATATGCATAATTACATATACAAAAATCAATCTTATTGGCCTTAGCATCTAGGATCTTCAGCCTATAACACATAAACCTACCAGCTTATCAACACTCAGCTCACTATCCTATAAACATCAGTACATTTCACAAGGGTTCGAACTGGGGTATTACATGAAGTAGTAATGACATTGCAATATCGGCCATGCTGATACTTCGATGACTTACCACAGGAGACACATCTTCATCAAATGACCATGCAACCTCCTGCAAGGTACAAGTAAATTTTTATATTCCATTATTTGAAGGAATGATAGATGCGGATGTTGAAGATAAATGGTTAAATTTGTTTGAAGGGAATTCTTTGGTCCACAATTTTTCCGACAGGGAAAATATTACTTTTTCACTTCTCTAGGCCATCCCCCATGTTAAGGGTTGATCAAATACTTACTCTAAGAAAAGGGCCATAGAGGAATCTACAACATTTGCGGTCACCCCCACATGATATTCCTTCATGGATTCCATTAAAGAACACTACTAACCTATTGGAATTTATGAGGATCAGTACACAAGATGGACAACATTGCATCAGAAAAGGGACTAGATAGTACCATATTTCACCAATATTTTCCATATCATGTACACCAAATTGGGTATCAAAGAATATAAATGAAATATGGTGCTCAAATACTGCGATTTTCTGCATAGATACAAGCAAACAAAAATGGAGTTTCTTGACATCGCATCATTAAGTGTGACATATAGATATGTTTCAAAGATCAAGAATAAATTTAAGTAGAAGATGTGAGAGTTTGGATCTGTAAACTCCTTAGAGATTAAGTAGGGAAAAGGTGGCCCCGACCCACAAAACAAGGGACAAAGAAAAGACAGTCTCTCTTGGGACAACCATTCCAAGTCGCAACCCAAGAAGGGTAATGAGAATTTGAAGAAGGACACAGGAAAATGGTGTGAATACCATAAAATCCCTTGGCACAACATTGAAGAATTTCTCTCCAAGAAGTCACTGGTGGCCGAGCTGAAAACCTCCAAGTTAGAGGCATATTCTGACTCTGAATCAAATCCAAAAAGTGGGAAGTGGATCATCGATGTTGAAACAAGTTCCATTGTCACTAGCACCAAAGTACAACCAAGAGAAATAGAAGAACTAGAGGAAGGGGAACACCTCTTTCACACACATATGTGGGTAAAGAGTACTTTGATGCATTTCATTGTTGATAGCGGCACTTAGAAGAACTTGATTTCAGTAGAGGTCATCAAGCGGCTTCATCCAGATTATTTTCAGAAAGAAGTGAGAGAGGATATATAATAATGAAATGTACAAAGATATCTTAGATATCCAATAATATAATAGAAATATATCAGATATCCAACCATAAACACAGAGATACATTAATACACAATTTCTATTAATGAGTGAAATGTACAAAACTGTAGAAATTTAGAGTGAAAGACTCGCTAGAATGGTGGCAGCTTATATCTATGAATAGATGTGACATCTACTCACATTCACAAGAAGATGGATTACAGTTAGGCTCTAAAGGCCTTTTCTAACATAAATAAAATCCCATCCCTTTCCCTACCTAGTGAAGCGTCATCCCCCATCACTCTTTTTTCATTGTCGGTCTACATGCAATGCTGTATAATTTTTATTAATGATATGTATAATTACATATACAAAAATCAAGATTATTGGCCCTAGCATCCCGAATCTTCAGCCTATAACACATAAGCCTACCAACTTATCAACACTCAGCTCACTATCCTACAAACATCAGTACATTTCACAAGGGTTCGGCCTAGGGTATTACATGAACTAGTAATGACATTGCAAGATCGGCCATGCTAATCCTTCGACAACTTCCCACAGGAGACACATCTTCATCAAACGACCATGCAACCTCCTGCAAGGTACAAG
Organism: Picea abies; assembly: GCA_900067695.1. Lineage (NCBI taxonomy): Eukaryota > Viridiplantae > Streptophyta > Pinopsida > Pinales > Pinaceae > Picea > Picea abies. The sequence goes on from CBVK0102389785.1 coordinate 5,593, forward strand.
TAAATTTTTATATTCCATTATTTGAAGGAATGATAGATGCGAATGTTGAAGATAAATGGTTAAATTTGTTTGAAAGGGAATTCTTTGGTCCATAATTTTTCCGACAGGGAAAATATTACTTTTTCACTTCTCTAGGCCATCCCCCATGTTAAGGGTTGGTCAAATACTTACTCTAAGAAAAGGGCCATAGAGGAATCTACAACATTTGCGGTCACCCCCACATGGGATTCCTTCATGCATTCCATTAAAGAACACTACTAACCTATTGGAAGTTATGAGGATCAGTACACAAGATGGACCACGTTGCATCAAAAAAGGGACTAGATAGTACCATATTTCACCAATATTTTCCATATCATGTGCACCAAATTGGGTATCAAAGAATATAAATGAAATATGGTGCTCAAATATTGTGGTTTTCTGCATAGATACAAGAAAACAGAAATGGAGTTTCTTGACATTGCATCATTAAGTGTAACATATAGATATGTTTCAGAGATCAAGAATAAATTTAAGTAGAAGATGTGAGAGTTTGGATCTGCAAACTCCTTAGAGATTAAGTAGGGAAAAGTTGGCCCCGACCCACAAAACAAGGGACAAAGAAAATACGGTCTCTCTCGGGACAACCATTCTATGTCGCAACCCAAGAAGGGTAATGAGAATTTGAAGAAGGACACAGGAAAATGGTGTGAATACCATAAAATCCCTTGGCACAACATTGAAGAATGTCACTCCAATAAGTCACTGGTGGTCAAGCTGAAAACCTCCAAGTTAGAGGCATATTCTGACTCTGAATCAAATCCAAAAAGTGGGAAGTGGATCATCGATGTTGAAACAAGTTCCATTGTCACTAGCACCAAACTACAACCAAGAGAACTAGAAGAACTAGAGGAAGGGGAACACCTCTTTCACACACATATGTGGGTAAAGAGAACTTTGATGCATTTCATTGTTGATAGCGGCACTTAGAAGAACTTGATTTTAGTAGAGGTCATCAAGTGGCTTCATCCAGATTATTTTCAGAAAGAAGTGAGAGCGGATATATAATAACGAAATGTAAAAAGATATCTTAGATATCCAATAATATAATAGAAATATATCAGATATCCAACCATAAACACAGAGATACATTAATATACAATTTCTATTAATGAGTGAAATGTACAAAACTGTAGAAATTCAAAGTGAAACTCGCTAGAATGGTGGCAGCTTATATCTATGAATAGATGTGACATCTACTCACATTCACAAGAAGATGGATTACAGTTAGGCTCTAAAGGCCTTTTCTAACATAAATAAAATCCAAAACCCTAACCCTAGAAGTTGAAAAGCCAACAATTTTGGGGACCCCATTTTGGGTAGTTTGGTGTATCAACTTCTTGGGGGCGTAACTTTGGCATACAATCTTCTCTTGGGGTGAACGATATCTCTTTAGAAAGGTATCATAGAGGATATTAATTTTGGGGGCTCAATCAAAGAATTAGACTATCATTTACATGCTTAATCTCGAAAAAACTTCATTTAGTCCCTCAAAATGGCCCCAAAATTTTACGAGTCGAATACCTGCTAAAAATAGTAAGTTGCCAAAAGACTATTTTGTGCCAGATGGAATAGGTTGCTAGCCACCAATATCCACCTAGATCAATCCTCCCTCCTTAGGAAGAAATGGTCTCCATTTCATTGAGTTATCGGGGGAGAGGGGAAAGCGATTAGTGAATCTAAATCTTGGTGAGTTGCTTTCCTTGTTGGAGTTCTAGCCCTGCTTGGCTTGTGGAAGGTTGTCACGAAGATGTTGTTGGTGGGGTTGAATTTGTTCCACTAGTTGGGCTACATGACATGACTTTGTGCAAAATTAATCTTTGCTCTTGTGGAGATCTTGTCAACCTGTTTCTGTTGGATAAAAGGTGCTTGGACTGAGGCTACATTGGTTGTAGTGTCCTTTTTCTCACCTTTTCAACAAATTGTGAAGTAGTTGAATTTTGTAGTATGATATACTATCTTGTAGCACTATTTAGGTGGGACAGTATCCAGAACTACCTCTGGTATCCTATAGAGATGACCAAATTGTGAAGTAGTTGAATTTTGTAGTATGATATACTATCTTGTAGCACTATTTAGGTGGGACAGTATCCAGAACTACCTCTGGTATCCTATAGAGATGACCTCCCAGAGAAACAATGGTACTATGGGTTCAAGACTCATAAATAACATGGCACTTCCGCATATATGGTTGTCCCAAGATAACATCACATACATCTAGTGGGGAAACATCACATAATACCTCATCCTTGAAGGGTTGGATGTCGTATGACAATCAACACTATTAGCTGACACAAAGATCGCGTCCCTGACGAAGCCGCCCAATGTTATATGGATGCGGGTGTGGTGTTATCGACAATCCAAATTGTTTGACAACCTTTGATGAGATGAGGTTCTTCTGGATTTCGCTATCAACAATAAAATGTAGTGGGGTCCCCTTCACCCACATCTGTGAATGATAAAGGTGCTCCCCCTCTTCAAGAATCTATTGGTTCTTCTGGTTGAATTGTTGTGGCCATGATAGTAGCAATGGGCTCTGCATCGATGATTTGTCTTCTCCCGTTACTTTATGAATCTGGGTTCAACTCTTTCTCTTTGATCTCGTCCGCCAATGATTATTTTGAGCGACATTCATCGGTGTTGTTCCAGCGTCTTTTGTGGAAATCACACCATTTTCCAGTTTCATTCTTTGTATTTCCATTACCCTTCTTTTCTTGTGGCTTGGAATGGTTTTTTGAAGGGTGGTTGTTAGGTTCTTCTTTACCATAATTCAGTTGTTGTGGATTTGGAGACCCGAACACCCACTTGTTCTGGTGCTTAAATTTCTTCTCGATTTTAACAATATATTGATAAGCATCACCGATTGATGAGATGTCTAGAAAATCAATTTTCAGTTTGGTTATATCTGTGTAGATCCCCACAGTATTTGAGAACCAAATTTCACTCAGAGTCTTTGATACCCACCTTGGTGTGTAAGGTATGAAAGGTATTGGTGAAATCCAACACTACTTGACACCTTTCTTAAAGAAATGTGGTCCATCTCATGTACTGGTATTTATAGTTTCCAACAAGGTAATATTGTTCATTGACCGAATCTACAAAAAACTCCCATGTGGGCTCAGCCCCATATATTCCAGTCTCCTCTATGGAAATTTTCTCCCAGTAAGTTTCCCACCAATTTTTGACATGGGGTAGAGACATAAGGAGTGTGAAGGTGATCTTTTCCCTATTGGAAAATTGTGAACAAAGAAATGACCTTCTATCATATTTAACCATTTGTCTAGGGCATCTGCATCTATTTGTCCTTCAAATATGGGAATATCAAAATTAAATTGTACATTGAAGGGCGAGGTGCCTCCAAAGTGGTATCTTGATGAATAAGATCATGTTTTTATCATCAAGTGTTGAAGGATGTGGGAAAAATTCTCCATCATTTCGTCCCTCTGTCACGTGAGAGATTTATCAAGCAACAAATTAATAGAATCGTCTTCTCTATCATTTTTATTCTCTTCTTCCATGGAGGATTTCTTGGCTGTGAAAGAGATATTTTCCTCAAGAGATACAATCTTGAGACCCAACTTTCTATACTCATACCTCATTGAGGACATGCACTGAAAAAATGATCAAGAGCATCCTGCTCTCATACCACTGATCTGGATTATTTTTGACATGAAATGAGAGCGGAGATATAATAAAGAAATGTACAGAGACATCTTGGATATCAAATAATATAACATAAATATATAATATATGCAACCATAAACACACATATACAATAATAAACAATTTCTATTAATGAGAGAAATGTACAAAACTGTAAAAACACATAGTGAAAGACTCGCTAGAATGGTGGCATCTTATCTCTAAGATGAGATTTGATGGATACTCACATTATAAATAATATGGATTACAATGATGCTATAAAGGCCTTTTTAACATAAATAAAATCCAAAACCCTAAACCCAGAAGATGAAAAGCCAACAGTTTTGTGAACCCCGTTCTGGTTAGTTTGGTGTATCAACTTTCAGGGGGAATAACTTTTGAATACAATCTTAGTTTGGGGTGAACAAGAGATTGTTGGAAGGTTATCATATAAGAGATTCATTTTTGGGGATCAATGAGAGCCTTTAGCCATCACTGAGGTGCTCAATCCCAAAAAAGCTTCATTTAGGCCCTCAAAATGGCCCCGAAAGTTTAGGAATCAAAAACTTGTTAAAAATAGTAAGTTTCCAAAAGATTGTTTTGTTCTAGTTGGAATAGGTGGGTGGTCACCGACATCAACCTAGATCATGAAAGGACCTTCTGATAACACCACACATGTATCCCTACACCATCGGTTGGCTTCGCGAAGGACGAGATCTCCACGTCAGCCAACAATTTCATCTTCCCTATAGCGTTAGGCCCCTCAAAGATGAGGTATTGTGTGATATTTCTCCCATTGAACTTTGTGATGTTATTTTAGGCCATCCATATCTATGGAAGAAACATTTTTTTTTATGAGTCTAGACCCCATAGTTTTATTATTACTTTGGGTAGACAATCGTATAGGATACTAGAGGTAGCGCCACTTACCGCTATTTCTTTAATCTCTACTAAGAAATGTAGTAAGGTCATTTCATAGACCGCGAAGTTTGTCTTCTTTTTGATCCATGCTCGTAGTAAAAAGAAGGTCATTGCCACATCCTTGACCTCTACACAGAGACTCTCTTTGGAGTATAAGAAAGTGGAAACGATCATGGAAGAGCACAGAGACATCTTCTCCTCACCCATCAGGGTACCGACACACTACCAAGTCAAGCATCCAATTGATCTAACCGATGATGCATCGCTTCCTAATGGATCAATATATCATCAGTTGTTGATGGAAAATAATGAAATCAAGTGCCAAATTCAAGAGCTTCTTCAAAAGGGGCACATTCGACTCATATCCTCCCCTTGAGGAAGATTGATTGTGTTGGTGCAAAAGAAATATGGGACCTGGTGTCTCTACATTGATTATGGAGAATTAAACAAAATCACAGTCAGGAACCGACCCAATTCCCCGAATTGATGACCTTCTTTACCAACTCAAGGGGGTAAATTTCTTATTCCCCGAATTGATGACCTTCTTTACCAACTCAAGGGGGTAAATTTCTTTAGCAATATTGACCTAAATTTTGGCTACCACCAGGTTCCCATCAAACCAACTGACGTATGGAAGACAACTTTCAAATCTAAAGAAGGTCTCTTCAAATGGTTAGTGATTCCCTTTGGCTTAGAAAATGCACCACCAACATTCATGAGATTTATGGATGATGTAATGAGACCATTCACCAACTCTTTTGTGGTGGTATATCTGGATGACATCATCACCTTCAACAAAAATTGGGAGGATCACACGCAACATATTGAACAGGTTTTGCGCACTCTGCAACAACACAAGCTATATTCCAAGTTGGAAAATTCTCTTTTGGCACGAATAGGTCCAATACTTGGGATACATTGTTGATGGGCATGGGGTACATGTGGATCCAACTAATATCCAATCCATTAGTGAATGGCCAGACCTGACCATACTAAATGAGCTTCGAAGCTTCTTGGGACTTTCTAACTTCTACCGAAGGTTCGTGTTGGGATTCTCCCATATTGCCTGGGCCCTCAGCCGAGTAACCAAGGGTGGTTAGAAGGAAACATTTTCATGGGGGAAGAAACAACAACAAGCATTTGATGATCTGAATCATCACTTGTTCTCAACTCCAGTACTCTTCTTACCTAATCTGCAACAACCATTCAAGATTGAGACTGATGTCATCGACTATGTTGTAGGTGCAGTTCTCACTCAACATGGTCATCCAGTATCATACCATAGTGAGACACTCTAAGATATTGTCTAGAAATATCCCACCTATGACAAAGAAATGCATTCCATTGTGCAAGCCTATTGTCAATGGAAACATCCCATTCTCGGAAAGGAGACAATCATCCACACTAATCACAAGACTCTATAGTTCATACAAACACAAAGGAATTTGCACAACAACTGCCATTAAAACTGGTCCACATACCTATAATAGTTCCATCTCAATATCAAGTATAAAATAGGGAGAAAAAATTGTGTCGGTGACTACATCAATATCCCTCCCATTGTTTCACTCACCACAATGCTCCATTCCTGTGGGAATAAAGTATATGAGTGGCCCCAAATTTATCAGTGTGACCCTGACTTCACCACCATATATCAACTCTTGGGTACATGAGCTAATGTCACTGATTTTCACATTTAGGATGGACTGTTAGGCCATCTAGGCCACCTCCATGTTCCCATAAGAGAGCATGCAAATATTTTTTGGGAGGCTCACTACATTCAAATGGCATGACATTTTTCCATGGAGAAAATTATGGTCACTCTACAAAAACATTTTTATTGGCCAAAAATTCAAAAATATGTCAGCAAGTATACCAGATCTTACATTGCATATGCCATTGTCAAGCCATCCATCAAGAAGCAAGGATTATACACCCCTCTTCCTACTTTGTCAAGCCATCCATCAAGAAGCAAGGATTATACACCCCTCTTCCTACTCCCGAGAGGACTTGGGAATCCATCTCGATTGATTACATGTATGGACTTCCATCCACCAAGAATGGAAATGATTTTGTATTTATGGTGGTTGATCATTTTTCGAAGATGACCATTATAACAACCTACAAGAAGAGCATCACAACAAAAAATACTTCCAACCTCTTCCTTGAATGGGTGTGCATCCATTTTGGGATACCATATACCATCACCTTATATCAGGACAATAGGTTCCTCATCACTTTTTGGTTGAGTCTCTAGTCGTTGTTGGACACCAAGCTCACTAAATTCACTTCTTTCCACCCACAAACCAATGGCCAAATAAAGGTCATCAATCAGATGACTATGAAAGTTCCGTGCATGTACAACTCTAATCATCTGTGTACATGGGATGAGAGTATTCCCTATGTTAAGAACAACTACAACAAGGATCTCCATAGCTCCACTTGTCATATCCCATTTCAGGTGGGGATGGGATTCCAACCCTTGGGTACCATTAATGTTTCACTACCTTTTGCAACCACATAGGAAGAATATTTCCATGTTCATTCTGAGGCTGAAAAAGACACCAGATTCATTGAGTGGATTCAACACATCCATCAACATTTCCATGAGATTTTGCAGAAATATAATGCTAAGTACAAGCAATTCCATGATCAACACTATGTATTGCACCCATTTCAGGTGGGAGACAAGGATTGGTTACATTTGGGGAAAGAGTGCCTTACAATTCCCCATTGAAAGCTATTCCCACTTCATTGTGGGCCTTACACTATCACCAAGGCTATGGGTAGAAATTATGTTGAGATCAACACTCCACCCTTCCTTGGCTTGCACCAAGTGTTCAATGTGGACCTCCTTCGGACATATTTTCCACCATTATTGGAAATCTTGGATATCACAGAATAGTTGACACCAATAGAGCTCAACTCTAATTTCATGGAACATGCATCCAATGATCAGATAGTGGGCACACAGATCAAGGGAAATCACTAGCAGAGGATCCAAGTTTAACGAGTTGTTAAGGCAGGGAAACTCCTACACCAAGGCAAGTGGCTTACCCGGGGCCAAATTCAACAGAATTTTACTCACCTAATGGGGGAACTCAACACAATGGATACCATTTCTTCCTAAAGGGGGAGGAATGATCCAGGTGGATATTGGTGGCCAACCACCTATTCCAACTTGCCCCTCTTGACA